>KK112061.1:80117-134795 GCA_000611955.2 Stegodyphus mimosarum | reverse complement strand
TTTCTTTCAATATCTGGAATACTATTTCAGTAGCAGGAAGGCAGGATATGCTAAAAGATCGATAGCAGAATTTTAGAAATTCTTGAAAAGTTGTTTACTTTGGAGAAACTTTGCTAAAAACATCAATCTGTCATCTGTTTGTGCTCGGACTTCTTGATGCCTTAGCATCTATAGCATCTATTAATATTCTAAAAATACATTTGTGAAATAATTCTGAAATTTTAATAGATATTTTTATGTGAAATAACTTTGGTAGAAAAATATCTTTTGGTGGAACACCGATTGGAAAACCCTGCAACTGATTATTATAGAAAAGTATTAATTGTTGGTGTGGTAGAATTTAATCAGATGTTTTAACATTATGTATCTGAAGACTTTCATAAGAAAATAGGTCAATGATTTCTAAAAGTTTTATCTAAGAAAAATCAAAACCGTTTTCCGCCTTAAGTTGACTAAAAGCATTCTAAGAGAAATTATTACAATCATTGTTAAAATGAAGAACGTATCATAGTATAAGGTATTTCTTCCTTCTTAGCATGCCTTTGTGGTGTAGTGGTTAGAACACTCGGCGCGTATTGGAGAGGTCCGTGGTTCGAGTCTCGGCAAGGGCACTGCTCATTTTTCACGTCTCCTGCTTCAAAAAAATCCTAATGACTCTATCGTGGCGCCCGAACTAAAAAGGTGGTGGGTGATGATTCTCCCCCACTAGGATTTCGCGACTGGGTGCCCTGATCTCTACTCGCCCTTTAAAAGGCGGAGTATATAAGGTATTTCTCCCGACTTCTGAGCATGCCTTAGTGGTGTAGTGGTCAGCGCACTCAGTGCATATTCAAGAGGTCCGTGGCTCAAGTTCCGGCTAGGGCATTGCCCATTTTTCACGTCTCCTACTTCAAAAAAATTGTAATGACTCTACAATATTTTTAAGATAAAAAAGTAGGCTTAAATTGTTTAGAAAGCGTATGATGCCTATATTATGTGTTGATTTGTGTACCGCATGTAAAAGCAAAAGATTATAAAGATTTTACACTGTTTAGAAAGTGAAATATTTCAATTTTTTTTTCAAAATAAGCTATGACAGGGAGATTTGAAGTTAATCTTCATTATGACTTTGACGCCTGGTATGCTTGGCTACCATAAACTAAGCTCGGCATTAAAAGACTGTTTAGTGAATAATCACTAAGTTTTAAAGCACTGCAAAGTCAGGAGAAAGGTGTAAAGAACCCTTTATTAACTCAAATAAGGTTTCACAGACGACACCAACTCGTGCTTACAAAAGCCACTACTTTTGGCTTAAATCAAAAGGTAATGAATAACTTAAAATTTAATGAAGTTATAGCCCAACAGCTTCACAGGTTAACTATCGCGCAAGCTCGCTGTGACTGGAAAGTTAGCGTAAACAAGCGTAAGAATAGCTTAACGCCGCAGAACTAATCGCTAGAGAATCAAAGATATTAACGTGGCCTTCAAGCGGGCAGAACACGCTGTGATTTCACCTTCCAAATCCTTCCCTTAATACTAACTTCCTTTTACCTCATCTGAATACCCGCGTGCGAGTGAATTTGCATGCTGGCAAGAAAGTGTGAGTTGAAAAATAGAACGATAGGAAAGCTGTTTAAACATAACTTTAAGTAATTATAAATGACTGTTAAGCAAATTATATAAATCCCCACAAGTTCTATTATAACTGCAATAACTTTTTAATGGACTATTTGAATAGTTAAAATAAATATACGTATTTCTCATGTGTTGTTTCAAGAATGGGCTTTACCTTATGGTTTATGCTTTCATTATTCAATTTATATTCATGCAATTTATATTCAATTATCTATGCATCCTATTTTTTTGGGGTTGTAGGTTAACGCAATTAAATTTTATTGAACAAATTTGGCTGAATTCTTCTAGTTCCCCTTGCGAAATATGTTATCTCCGTTGAAAACCAAACTGTTGTCGATTTATTATGTGTTGTTCCATCACCCATGAAATTTGCCAGAATTTATAATCCAATATACTTCTTATGACTGTATTAGAGACATATTTTTGCGGCGACGTTAGTGGCTGTCATATATCATCTTCCTAATGATTTCTTTTACACATCTCGAACACGGCCGGAAATTGTCCCGCGGGCCGAGACGTGCTCATCATCGCTAGAGTGAGAAAATATCGGCCAGGCTTAATACCAGCCGATAATGATGCCTCCAAGGCGTTGTTGTGGTTTGAAAAAGAGTATTTATTTATCGTTGGCAGACAGCCATGTTTTGGTGACATTGTTAAAAGACCATGCTGCAGTGAATGGTCGTCGGTGCAGATAATGTTCCCCAACACATTTTCTGTACCTCAAAAAGAAATGGATGAATCTTTTATGGATTCCTTTCAAATGATATAATGTTTTGGATGACACTGGATCCTTCGGTTTCCCTGCTTTTGACTTTCCAAGGGAGGGGCTCCTGGAGACGCACGAAATGGTGTTTCAGAGCATTATTTTATTCTTATAGCATTGAAAAATACAGAAATAATTTTAGTCTCATACCGAACTGAATAATGTAGTTAACTCATCAACAAATAACAATGGCGGGAAATTCTCAGTTAACGGAGGGAGGGGGATACCACTTGGAAATTCATATGTGATCGATCCTAGATTTCCAGTCATCGAACTCTATATATCCAGAATTTCTGTTATCCGAATATCTCTTTTATTTTAAGGAAAATTAAGCCTGTTGTTAATCATTTATCTATTTTGACGCTAAAATGCTTTTGACAGAATCCTTTAAAATTTTGAATCACTACATTTATTCATTATCCAGGTGCAGTGGCAAATTGTTGATATAACAGAAATGCAAGACTTATAATTAATCTTGTATCACCCACGCACATAAGGCAAAGCCTAAGATTTTTAATTTATCATTTAATTTTTCACAATTCTGTATTTGCTTGATAAATTGAGTGATTTCAGAGCAATAAACGTACATCTTAATAGTTTAAATACTTGCTATATTTTTTAGAAATGATCTGATTGATATAATTGAAAACATATTTAATTTATGATTTATTTAAATAATAATTTTTAGAATAATTTTGACATTATTTTGTAGTTAAAGGAATACGTTTTTAGCACCAGAGGGTTTATTAGTCTCGAAACGCGCTTTTCCTCCGAATCACTTTTCAAATTCTTACCTTATGATAACAATTTGTAAAGTTTAGCTGTTTTGCGTTACTTTTTTTAAATTAAATGTTGCAGAATCTGTATGTATGTATGTATGTATGTATGTATGTATGTTACTTGCATTGGGGAAAAACGATGGCATCTAGAGCAAAGAAATTTTAATACAGGTAGTTCTTCATTCAAACATGCGTATATCCAAGCCCGTATTTTGAATTTCATATTTGTTTTTTCATTTATTTCATGTTTTGTACAATTTTTTTAACAAACTCAGCGATCTCAAAGCTAGAAATGGCAATATTCAAAATAAAGCACTTTTATCTCCATCGCGCCAAACTGTTGCCATTGTAACAGTTTTAAATATTGTTGCTAGTCTTTTGTACAATTTAAATAGACGAACATTAACATGTATCTTAATGGAAATGTTTTAAACGCAGGCTCGAGAGCCGCGTGCGGTTCTCGCACGAAGAATGTAATTATTTTTATTTTTAAATAGTTTAGAATACGTTTTCTGTTCTTGCTTGTATGTCGCCATTTTGAGTATTAAATAAAGTTATTTCTGTGTTCCATAATTGGAGTTTGCTTGAATTGCGAAAGAAGTATCACAGTCTCAATTATTTTTCGAGGCACTGACCGACATTGAATAATCGTGCGTATTTTTATTTTATTAGTTCGTCACTGAACGCAATATTAGTGATACAGATCATTACTTGAATGCCTATGAATATTGAATTGCCTTATTTTACTACCGTATTGGATAGTACATTTAAAATTCATTTTAGTTGTTTAACAGTAGATATATATATAGCGTATCCATTGTTCTATGTTGTTATTTTTATTTTAATCGGAATTAATGTGGCAGGGAGTATGAATTTCATATAAGTTAAACGTCTCATTTTCGAGGTTTGTGTATTTAAGCGAGTGCATTTAATTCCAAGATTTCTGAGAGCATTAATTAATTATAGCTACTTTAAGGAAGTATAAAGAACGGAGTGTTCATAAATTTTAAAAACAGAAATAATGTCCTATTTAGGAAGAGCTCGTAAGGAAGATTTGCAAAATCTTGCGGCTGAATTGGAAGTTCATGTGACTGCAGATTTAAAAATAGTCGATTTAAAAGAGAAAATTGTTGAAAGCAGAGATTATGACGAACTATTCGTCAAACGAGTCTTAGACACTATGCGCTCGAAACAGTCACATTTGTGTAGTGGGACGTTGCAGTAGAAGAACGTAGGAGGCAGGAAGAAGCAGAAGAGCGGAGAAGGAAAAACAGTACGAATTAGAGAGATTAAGACTTGAAGCAGAGACAAAGTCTCAAACTAACGGATAGGTCCGGCCAAAAACGGAGCTGCATCACCTTATACAGAAATTGAATGACAAGAAAGGAGATATCAGTCTATATTTGCTACTGTTTGAAAGACAAACAGAATGGGCTCAAATTAATAAAGAGGAATTTGTATCTCATTTGCTAGGAATACTTCTTTACGAAGTAACACATTAATAGCTAGAGAACTCTCCGGTAAAGCTGCTAAAACGGTTTAAACTAAGCCCGGAAACTTTCAGGCAGAAATTCATAAAACATCAAAAGAGTACAGAATCCACATGGATGGATTTCAACTACGAAATAGAAAATTATTGCGAAGAATGGGTTACTGGCTTCGGAGTTGAGACTTTTGATCAGTTGCTAGACTTGATGGTGATTGATCAACTTAAATGTCGAGTCCCTCCTGAAATTCGAGATCATTTTCTTGACGAGTGGATAGAGATGATTTCATCCAAGAAAGTATCTGAAAAGCTTGATGCCTATGAAAACATCCGCGGAAACTTTCCATAAAGGCCTGTAGTAGAACGGCAGAAAGAAAGATACAATGCACAAACTTCAAAGTAAAGTGAGTTCAGATAATAAAAATAAAACTGAAAATAAATGGTCATTAGGATTTAATTCGCAAAGCTGGTTCCATCGACCTAGAAGCACATGTCTGGATGATAAATATGAAAAACGAAAGACGCCACAATGTTATCAGTATGGATCCTATCAACATTTAAGACCTCAATGTCCAAAACTTAAGAATAATACTGAATCTCCTGCTAATCTTAACAGAATTAGTGCAAAACCAGAGGATAAATTTATATTACCGTATACTAGTGTGGGCTATGTAAATGGTTATAAATTTCTATATTAAGGGATTCAGGTGCTAGTATTGATATAGTTTGTCGCAAATACATCACGCCGGAAATGCTGACGGGTGAAAATGTGTGGGTGCAACAGCCATTAGACTTGAATCCAAACTGTTTACCATTGGCTGAGATCGAACTAAATTGCGATCTCGTGTGAATAATAACCAAGACTGCCATTATTAGAAATGAACTCGACAAAGGAAGGTATTTATTAGGCAATCGAACTTTTGCGCTGTTGAATGAACAAAGAAACGAACCTGATAGTCATCATCACCAGGTTAATGCGATCTCTACTAGAGCTCAAACGAAAATAGAAATAGCTGAAAGAAGAAGTTAAATTACCGGAATTAAATACGGAAGATGAAGCTCTCATGAGATTAGTAAACATAGGTCATGAGATTGACTCAAAAGAAGTTGTACTTCAACATGCTGATAAGGAACTGTCTAAAATCATCCAAGAAGTTAAAGAAAGTGCATGCAAAAATGAGAATTGTAGTCTGACAGGAAAATACCTTTTAATTAAAAAAATGACAGATAAAATGGTCTTCGTTAGACAGCTTGTAGTTATACCTGAAAAACGCAAACCGTCAATTATGAAAATGTGCCAGGAAAGAACTTCCGGTCATTTGGGTGTCAATAAGACCAAAGACAGGCTGGCTAGACATTTTTATTGGACGAGGTGTTGCAAAGAAACCGAAGATTTTCTAAAACCATGTGATGCTTGTCAGCGCGCTGGGAAGGGAAATGACAAAAAGAAGGCTCCACTGATGAGTGTACCAGTCACTAAAATAAATGTCGATGCTGTTGGTCCGCTACCTATTTCAAACACTGGAGAAAATATATTATTACAGCTCTGTGTATGTCGTCCAAATATCCTGATGCTTTTGTGATGACAGACATTTCTTCGCCATCTATGATTAATGCTTTCTTACAGATCTTCAGTCGTATGGGTTTCCCAAAAGCGATCCAAACAGATTAGGGGACTTCTTTTGTCAGTTCTTTGACAGTGGAATTTTTGGAGCGTTTCGGCGTTAAACATCTAAGAAGCTCTGTGTATCATCCTCAGAGTAATCCCGTTGAACGATTCCATAGAACGCTGAAAAGGGTATTAAGAGTCATATTATAGGAGCGACTACTGATTGAGAGAGCTGTCTACCATCAGTTCTTTTTGCCCTCAGTCAGACAAGAAAGCACTGGTTTTACACCAGCAGAACTAGTTCATGGCAAAAACCTACGAACGCCAGTCACTTTACTTTATGAACAGTGGCTAGAACCGACTGAAAAAAGAAACATGAAAGAAGCTCAACAAAGGAGGAAGACATGGTAATATCGGAATGCAGTGAAAAGAGAATTTGATAAAGGAGATTTAGTTCTAGTTTTAACTACAATCTACTAGTCAATATATAGGATAATTTAATAAATTAAATTATAATTCCGGGATGGATTAAACATGATTTAATTCGCAGTCATAAAAGACGACGTTATCTTTGTTGTTGCGAAGCTTAGTTTCTCTAGATTGGCAACAAATCCATTATTCTGCTACGTTTTAAATGTAAACACATATAGCTGCAGTGGTAAGCACAAATTAGGCTTTGCGGCACTTAAACAACTTTTAAATTGTTGCTAATCCTGTAATTAGGTTAAGTAGTTAAGTCATAAAAAATTAACCGGACGATAAGAACAACATAATTCAACAATTTTTAAAGCAAAAAATTCGCAATTTACCAACACATACGAATAAAAAAAGCTGAGCTCACCAAGCTGAGTATGCATATATATATACATATATTTATATACTTTTGGTGCGACGGATTGCAACCAAAAAGGGATGTGCACAACTACATATTATACCAGTTCTATATATAAAATTTCAACGTTCAGAGGCTACTCGGTTTTGAGTTGTGCGAGATACATACATGCCTACGTACCTACGTGCAGACGCTACGATCTGAATCCATTTTAAATCAGTTTTATTATTTGTTTGGCAAAAAAGAGTCCTTTATTCTGTCCTTACGTACAGATGTCAAGCAAAGCCATCGTTAAATTGCATTCGATAGCGGTCAAAATGGATATTTTCGTTGAAATAATGTACCCAGAATTTTTCGTGATGACAATACTTCCTTTACTTCATACAAGGAGGTAAAAACACAGTTTTACAAGTCATATTTCTTAGAAAACTGATATAATGAACTGGGAAAAGTCCGAAAAAAATAGAAAAATGACAGCCTCGTGAATTCTAAAAATATGTTTGTACACTCCATTTAAGAGTTTTTGAGTTTGCTCATGAATTGCACGTAAGTGCGAAGAAAGCGATGCTTTGTAATAAAGCTAAACAGACAAAAAATGTATTAGCAGGAGTGAGTCCAAGAGCAACTGGTAACTGGCGATGATCAGGGAGAGAATAAAAAACCTTAACAAACCGTTTGATGAGACGATAAAATTTGAATCCTTTGAGATTTTCTTTCTATTTTTATTTTACTTTATTACTGCTATATCTTCCGTACCTGATATATAATCATTCGAATTTTAAAAATGTAAGTTTATTAATAATATGCATTATTGTGTTAAGATAGTTTTATTATATTACTTTAATAAGGGTGTGGGGATTTATTTATTTAATTCAGTGTTCAGTCCTTGAACCCCCCACACACTAATAAGCGAATAATCGTTTAAGTGTGTGAATAGAGACGTAAGACTTGCGAAGGGTTAAATACCCTTTATTTCTCAGAATAAATATGATACAATCAACTCCTAACTCGGAGTGTACAGCAAAGCCTCCACATGGGCTTGAACTTAAATGAATATGAAATTAAACTTAACTAAGCTTAACTAAACTGAAAGATATAGCCGAAGCTATCAAGATTCTAAGTAGTTGTCCCATCAATCTTAATTAAGTCGGCGAAGCCAAACAAGGGCCTAAAGTATGGCCGAGCGTAGTTATAGATTAGACATAGGCAGACTCCAAAAGCAAACGCGTAGCCAAAAGGCAAACGCGCGCTAGTCAGGAACTCAGGCTCTCTCTCGAAGTCAGTGAAACATCAACTTAAATGCTAACCTTCACTCATTTGCATTAACTGCGTTTCTGAAAATACATTCTGATAGGAAATTTAAGTTGAAAATAGAATAGACAGGAAAGATGCATAAACTTAAAATATCTGTTATTAAAATTAGAATGAACCTTACAAGGAAATAACGCGTTACTTTAGTTGAACAGAAACATACAACGTTCTTGTGCTATGGAAATAATAACAGTAACAAAAATAATGACTTCAGTATTTAATTTTAGAGCAATAAAAATAAAAACAAGATGCTATGTTGAATTTAGTTATTTTATTTTATTTAGAATAATAATTAGTTGTGTATTTACGAAAATAAAAATAATTGCATATTAAAATTTTGTCGCAAAAGTTTGTTTATGTGGTACTTCACAAAAATAAGACAGTATTTTATTTTTTAACTAAAAAAAAAACTTTGTTTAAATAAAATGCTAAAGTGATTAATGTTATTGAACGACAGAATTCCCCATGTTCTCAGTTTTATTAACTTTGTTGGTAATCTCAGTAATGCATTTAACGTTTTAAATGTTTCCTATAGTTTAGCAAAATAAATCTAATTTTGGGGTATATTTAATGAAGGATAATATTGTAATTTTTTTCGGCTTTTCTTCTAATTCTAGAAATTTCCTACTGAACTTTTGTTATAGGATTTTATAATATTCAGCGGTTTTTAAATCTTCAGGTTTTATATTTATATTTTCTTTTCATGAGAATTATGGAATCGATCTATACCTGCAGAATTTGAGTTATATATGGCTTCTTTTAATTTAAATATTCTTTTCGCTGTTCCAAAATATATAATTTATAATTATGTTCCAATACATAATATTTAGTATAAACTTTGCAAGCCTTTCACGTATAAATGTTGCAAACGTCATATAATTTAAAACTATTTAAGATTATGATTATGACCTTAAAACAATGAAAACCTCCTTTTTCTGATCAAAGTACTGTGCCTCATAAACCTCCCTTTTTTACGGAACTTCAAAATTCAATAAATTTCTGCTTACGTAATTAAAGGAACTCAGTGCACGTTATAGGTAATAGAACTTAACTATAGGTTATAAGTAGTTATATTTCTTTTGTCTGCAAATTTTTTATGTCTGATATAAAATTACTGCATAAAGAATATTGCGTGCGTTAGCATTTATTGCTATAGAACACTTTTCAGCTTGCACGAAAAGAAATAATCAAAATTTCGAAAGCAGTTTGTTATACAAAAGCTTAACAGAACTCTTGCATTATATTCTCATGCATATTCTATTGTGAATATTATGAAATGTATTTATAATTATTCATGACTGTTACCTATACTTTATTCACATATTAAAAAATCAATCAGATTATTTTATTCGTGACTGTATTAGGCATCTTTAATAATCATTCTTTTTTTAAATTTAAACTAAAAATGTTTAATAATTTTTCACAATTTTTAAAAAGCGATCGATTACTGGCAAAGCGTGTTTTGAACCGAGAGAGGAAAATAACGTAATGAAGTATGAAATGGAAATGAAGCTTACACGCTATGTTTGTAATTCAAATATAATTTTCGTTGCTGAAGTATTGTATGCACTTTTTGAAGTGCGTGTGAAACGGTAGATGCTTTCAAAAGCAATTCTGTGGATCAGAAAGTGTTATTGTAATAATATCTGCATAGTTTTAAACTATTATTTCGAGATGGCAATAAAATTCAAAAACTTTTTTTATGAATATGAGTGAATAGCTGTGGAGATAGAAATTTAAGTTTTGTCACATGTGCAGACTTCGATAATAACTACTTCTGTTTTTGAGAAATAATGAGGTTTGTAATGATTTTTAAATAATTCTCTTCGATGTAAATGAACAATGCAAATTAATGTGCAACTTGGAAACTTCATTTTAGAGTGAACTCTTTCAAGAGGAATTTTAAGAAAAATAAATTGAAAAATTTAAATGTTTTAAAAATTATATTTCATTTTTCTTCTTAAATAACAATAATACCTACTACTACTACTTAAGTAAAACTATGATTTTAAGAAATTTTGAGGTAAAAGTGCACAGATTACATAATTTTTCTCTACTTTTGTGGAGGCAATAAATTAGTCCTACATAGAGAGAATTTACTATTCAATCATTTGCATAGTCTGTGTCTCCATACATATACAAGGGTGTCACAAAAACATTCAGCGTCTTTATTTTAAACCGATAGAGGTCCAACTGTGTTTTGCTTTCTTTGCGGGATCCGGAGTAATAGCTCCTTCTCCATTTTAAAGCCCATTAACTCACAGTAAAGAGTATCTTGTGTTCCAAAGACAGGGTCTTTCTATGGTTCTAGCACTCCATCATTTTGACATTGCTCTCGAAACAAAACAAAAACGGACCTTCAGATGGTTACCTCTTCAAAAGCGTCATCTGCAAAGGAAGTTCACTTTTCACTATCCCTTGACAGATTGAGCATTTTGCTAGGCTGAAAGTGTTTCGTTAAGATGAAGACATTTAAAAAACTAAAATGGAGGTGTGCTTTCTTTGCTTTTCGCAGAAGTGGTTCATTTCCGTTGAATGATTACTAGCTCACTTATAAAAATGAAACGAAAAAGATAAACAGTTTTACATCTCATGCGGAATTTTCTTTGCTAAAATTGGACTTCACATCTGGGGCTAATAGGCAGATACAATAGGCAGGACTAAGTAAGGAAGGAACAAAAGTAAAAGGACTCTAAAATGGAACACAGTTGTTATAAAGTAATTTGCTAATTTCTTCCCCTCCTTGAAAGGCGAAAAAGTAAAACTTAATGCAAAATGCTTAATTAATTACAATTTACTGTAATTTCTTAAGCATTGCTAAACTAAGCTTCTAAGCATTTCTATTCTTAAGCTAATTGCTAAACTAAATCAAAAGTTTAGTTTTTTTAACGTTCAAAAGAGAATGTGTAATATGCTAAAAATGTTTATATTGAATTTAGAAGCATCAAAAAGAAAATCTTGTGATCCCCATTTATGTTACTGAGTTCTGCAACAGTATCACTGTCTTGTGATTGTTTTACTTATAGTGCTATTTATGCCGAATAACTGAATGATAATGATGTGTTTCAGTTTTGCAAAGGAATGTTGTAAACACTCAGTCATCAGAACTTTAATTTCCTGAAAATGCAATTCTTGGGATGGAATATTCTGTTTTCAAAGTCAATTATATCAAGTTTGCTGTTTATTTGCTTTCTTTTTTATTTTTTATTGATTTAAATAAAGCATAAAGATAACGAAATATAGACAATTTTGCCAAAGCTCTTGTAAAAATATTAAATTAATTTCGATGAATATTTATGGCATGTTAATTGTCTTGTAAAATGTAGTGTAAACCAATACACATTTTTCTCATATCATACACGTTTTTCTCGTTATTGAATTCTCGTTATTCGTTATCGAATTATATTTTACAGTATTATTCAATAACATATTGGCAAGCAACTTTAGGCAGGCGTAGATGATGAATGCAATTCTATCCATCCCTAGGGCGATCAGATATAGGTTCTTTCCATTCAGCGGCAAACATTTTTGGTAAAAATGTTTCGAGACAAAATGTTTTGATTTGAATACTTCATTGTATAGTGTAGTGCCATGAAGAATTAAAAAATAAGTATATAAACACTTTTAAAATATAAAACAAAATATACAAATGTTTCACTTCTCTGCATAAGTAAAAATATTTAATTTTGGAAACTCGTATAACTAAATATTTACTGCTGAAAAAGATTAAAATTCAGTTGGAAAAAAATTTCCATTTTTAAAATCTTGTTTATTCACTTTTGTTTTTAAGTAAATTATCTGAATATCCGAATATTAGAAGCACTTAAATATCCAAAAAGTAAAAGCTAAGTCAAAAATTAGAAATGTAAATTCCCACTTGAAAAATTAAAAGAGTTATAAAAAGCTTGCAATTTAATCTTATTCCAAAACTTCCTTGTAGCCGAATTCGACTAAACCATCAGTACGGTTATCGTTTCAGTATTAATTCAAATTTTGTCCTTGTCCTCTTGAATCATACGTAATTTTTGAATCCCATAACGTGATTTAATTTTGACAAGTAAAGCAGAAAAATATTCTTATTTATTCCTAAAAACTGTTTAAAGCATGGTTCGAAAATCCCAGCTTATGCAGAATCTTTTTCTTCAAGATTTGTTCAGCATTTTAAATTGTTTTTCCTTTTATGAAATTACAAAATGTTTCTTTACAAAACTTAGATTTCTGTGATAAGAATGTAAGTGACATGTCTCAGGTCTTTACAGAAGTGTTGCTCTTTGGTACGAAATTGTTGCTTTTAGTTACAAGTATTATGCATCAGCCGGCATCTACACAACATTTTAATGTATGGGTTTACTTTTTACCCTTCGTTTTCTCTATTTTACCTCCTTTGCAGTAGAAATAGATTCAAGTTCTTAAGAAACTTATTTGTGGCTATAAAAACATCAGAACATCTTTTAATAAAATTCTAGAATATTCTTACACTTGCAAAGACTACGTCGGCAGAGAAAAATTGTATACAGAATTTTTAGAATGAACTGAATCTTGGAGCAGCTGAATGGGAAGATGCCGAAAATTCATTTTCAGCGTTGCTAAAAGGGCTTTATGTGTTTCAAAGTATTAAATTATAAAACATGAAATTGGTTTTAGTAAAGGAAATCATTGAAACAGACCATTCTTTTAGTACACATTCTTATGGACAAGGAAAATGAATAGGATGATTTCGAATCTTGCGAGATGTTTTTGATAAAAGCGTTTCTTTCGTTGCATTAATTATGTAACACGTAAACGTTGCAGAGTCATTAGGATTTTTGAAAGCAGGAGCGATGAAAAATGAGCAATGCCTTCGCCGGGAATCGAACCATGGAGCTCTCGATTACGCGTCGAGCGCGCTGACCAGTACACCACGAAGGCATGCGAAAAAGGCGGGAGAAATACCTTATATACTCCCCCTTTTACTCCAAATCGTGGTGGTGGAGAATCATCATCCACCACCTTTTTAGTTCGGGCGCCACTTGTAGAGACATTAGGTTATTTCGAAGCAGGAGACATGAAAAATGAGCAACGCCTTCGCCATGAATCGAACCACGGACCTCTCGGTTACGCGTCGAACGTGCTGACCACTATACTACGAAGTCATGCGAAGAAGGCGGGAGAAATACCTTGCTCAATTATGCTCAAATACGTGAATTATTTTCTCTCTGGCACTACACTTTCGAGGTCAATTTATTACCCGAATTTATAAGGGAAAAATGGAATGAAAGTTGTATTAGTGTCTAATTGAAACAAATCTTTTCTAATTAAAGTTCTCAAAGAATTGACTTTTTTAAAAGCAACAGAATGGATTCGAATCTTTGATATGATTTGAAGTCTTTAATACATATATATCGAAAAAGAATACATAAAGTGTCATATGTATGTGTTAATGTGTTTTTAATGATGGGAAAAGTTATTCACTAATATAATTCCTTCAAAGGCCGGCAGTAAATCAAACGGAATTTATTTATCGTCGAGAATTTCCAAGATGGCAGCAAACTAGTAGTTGGACTGCGTCCAAAAATTTCTTCACGCTCGCATTTTGCCCATTCATCACTAAATGTTCTTTTCTCATTTTATGATACTATTCATTATCAAGTAAAGTATGCGCAGATTATTTATCCTAATCAACTGCCCCCACCTTCAGAATTTGGTTTTCCCATTTAAATAAAATATATTTGCATATTTCACACTTTTTTTCGCTATATAGCTATGGTTGTCAGGTTTTTCCTGCGAATACAGCCGTCTGATTTATTATATATTTTGATGCCCTCATTTTAGTTAAGCAAATCTTATTTTGGAATCTACACTGCATGTCGGATGCAGGTATAAAAAGGAAATAGTTACTTTAATAACTAATTAAACCATAAATTGTTTTTTAAAATCAAAATTAAATTATGAAATACGAATGTAATATAATACTTAACAATTTGCTAAGGGACAACTGGTTTTTTGCTCTATGGTAATGATCATGCATGCGCGCAAGCTCAATTCAAACAGTGAATAGTACGGTATGAGGATTTTATCATCTGCGTAAAAGAAAAGTTACACAAACTGCTACTAATTAGGAATTATCTGTGGAGATCCGGTTCATGTAAAAATCTGGTTACCCTTTATGGAGATTTTGCTATATATTTTCCTCATAAATAACGCCGATTGCGGGGAATATCAGTAGAAAAAGGTTTCCATGACATCATTTGAGGGACAGCGATCGTAACTCAGTAACGGGGCGCTTCCAAGCTGGGAAAGTGTTTTGGATGGTATGATAACAAGAAGTATCATCTTGAGACCGAAATAAAACGATTCTTGCGGATGCTGCTGATTAGCGAGTGTTTTAATATCTAGATTTAGCCTTATCAATTGATAACAGGAAGGTTACATTTTTAAGCCAGTTATGAGATTTTAATGCTAAGCGAGCCTTACGTTTAAAACCAGATCAAGAAAATTTGATATGAAAAAGTAATATCGTACACTCGTCTGTTCCCAAAATAACAGCTGAGTACTGTCATTATTTTTCCATGCAAGAGTTTCTCGTCTTCGAATCTCGCTGTAGAAGCTTCATCAATTTGTAATTTGGCAACCGATTATTTTAAAGTAATGCATATAAGTAAAATCAATAAAAATAGAAGCATTCGTAACATAACATTACATTAAAGCAACTGTGCTCTGATAGCTGAGCGATTCATCACAATCACCGAATAACTGTTCAACAATGGATTATACACTGGAATCGGAAATTAAAGTTACAAAAGTATTGTTTGCAATAATTCAAAATAACTACCTCTAGTATTTAAAACATTAATACCATACATAATTTTTTGAACGACAAATATAAGTATTTAGGGAGTGTTAGAAAGACTCGGTATCATTTTAGAGATACATATTTTAAGAAAGCGTGAAAGTCTCAGGTTTCCAAACCTGAGAAATTCTTTTACAGAACTGTGTTTCGTGCAACAAAAATCACAAGACTGATCGATTTCAATAAAAATCGTTTAGACGGTTTGGGATTGAATCATTTAGATCATAGGTTCCCAACGTGGGCGATAACGCCCCCTTGTGGGCGTTTCAGACTTTCAGGGGGCGGTAAAAAACCCAGAGAAAATTAGGGGGCGTTGATATGGCACAGAGGGGCGTTGGAAGATTAGCCAAATATAGTCTAAAAAAGACTTTAAAATCACGCTGATAATTCATTTCTATCACGTGTGCGAAAATTCACATATTTCGATATGAGACTTCACTGTTCAGAGAAAGACATACCTCTCTAGTATGTACGATTCTGGGGCTGCATGTGCTAAAACTAGCAACCTGTCTTGCCAATTTGGCGAGATGCACTCCAAAAAGTCGCAGAAAACTGTTGACTTTTGTTGAAAGGGTCACCATTTTAGTGAAAGGAGCAGTAGAACCGGAGTTCATAATATCAGAAGGAAAAGCCTTCAGTGCAAAAATATATCTTTATTGTCTTTATGTACATATTTATGTTACGTCCAAAGCCCGAAGTTCGGCCAGTTCGCGTTTTGGCCAGGAGGTTTGGCCAAAGTCCGAAATACTTGCAATTAATATTGTATTTTATACTTTGGCCGGCCATTTCGCGAAGTGGCTGGGAATTCTTGGCCAAAGCCTGATGTGATAATGGTAGATTGAGTCTATGGAGCAGAAAAAGACTAAGGATCACCCTTAAAGGTAGTTGACAAATTGAGTACTCAATTTGCCTCTGTATTCATACTCGATACGCAACGCATTTGCTTAAGATATAATTCGTCATTTTGAAGGGCGCAAATCTAATCTTCACACTATCACATTGTTACAGCATATGCGTTCACTGAATAGTTTCTACTCGTTGAACTCACAGAAGTACTCATTTTTAAATACTTCATTTTTAACAGTGTGTAAAACCATCTGCCCTTGATTTCTTTTTTTCCAAATTGGCCGGCCAAAGCCAAAAATCAACAAAAAGATTGAACATTCTCCGGTAAGTTTACAGCAACGTTGGCCAAAATGCGAATTGGCCGATTTCGGGCTTTGGCCGTAACATTTACAAAAAATGTCACTGGGACTAAAAAATGCCACTTACAAGCGGCAACGATAGCGAGATCTCCAACTAAACTGTATTCTAAGAGAGTCTGTAAAAGTGCGTAGGCGACGTTGGACGCGGGAAAAAATTAGAGCGCCGAAATAAGCGGCGGCGGAGTAGACAAATCGTCGCCAGTGGTTTACCCGATCAAAAATTGTAGGTAGCTAAAAATAGAACAGCCCCGCAGAATGCTACAGACTCAGGCTCACACTATCTATCGTTCATCGCAGCATGTACTGCGTACGATGAAAACGGCGTTGCCTTAATATTTTGCTACTTCAACTTATATTATTTAAACCGGCAGTATCCCTTGCAGCTCCCTTAACTTGGATCAAGTATAAGTAAAGAAAAACCCATGTCGGAAGCAAAAAAGAAGAGGCGGCAGTACAGTGCGGATTATATAAAATACGGATTTATCGAAAATCCCTCAAATCCATCATCTCCATTGTGCCTTATTTGTCAAAAAACATTTTCGAATGAAGCGATGAAACCTTCTAGGCTTCAAGATCATCTTAATAAAATGCATCCGGATAAGAAAGACAGAGATATGACCTATTTTCTAGAGATAAAAAAGAAGATTGAAAATCAGCCAACTATATCAAAATTATTTTCATCAGCTTCTAAACAAGACGATGACGGACTTCGAGCTTCGTACAATATCTCATTGTTGATTGCTAAAACAGGCAAGCCACATACTATTGGGGAAGATTTAATTTTACCAGCAGTTAAAGAAGTAATAACCACCGTGCTCCATAAACCAGCTACAGATATTATCCGAAAAATTCCTTTGAGCAATAATTCTGTGCAAAGACGAATTGATGAGATGGCTGAAAACATTGAAGAATCGTTGTGCAATTATCTGCAGACTTGTCAATTTTCAATTCAGCTGGATGAGTCCACTTTACCAACCAATGAAGCATTGTTATTGTCGTACGTGAGGTTTATCAAAGATGAAAAAATATGTCAAGAAATGTTGTTTGCTACCAATTTGGAAACAGATACAAAAGGAGAAACCATATTTGATACACTGCAAAAGTTTTTTGACGAAAAGGAAATTCCTTTTAATAATATTTTGTCGGTTGCTACGGATGGCGCACCGGCTATGACAGGGCGTCACAAAGGCTTCATAGCATGCTTAAAAAATAAAGTTCCGGACGTGCTTGCTGTGCATTGCGTAATTCATCGACAGCATTTGGTTGCGAAAAATTTGAGCGAACGTCTCCATACATCACTGCAATATGTTATAAGAGCAGTTAATAAAATCAGAAGTAACTCGTTGAATGACAGATTATTTAGTCAGCTTTGCATTGCAAATGATGAAGATTTCAACCGATTGCTGCTTCACACAGAGGTGCGCTGGCTTTCAAAAGGTACTTGTTTGACTCGATTTTACAATCTGTTTGAATCTGTGATAGAGTTCCTAGGAAACAAAGACACGGAATTGCGCGACAACCTCATCGCATCAAAAAACGATATTGCGTACTTAGCAGACCTCTATAAATTGTTTAATGATGTCAATCTCCAACTTCAAGGAGAAGACTTAAACTTGATTAAGACTAAAAATAGCATTGCTGCTTTCGTGTCTAAACTGCTATTATATAAAAGAAATATAGGCAGACGTGAATTCCATACCTTCCCATGTTTATCAGCAGTATCATTCAAGCACGACGACTTGCTTGTTTACTGTCAGCACTTGGAAAACCTCTACAATGACTTCAAGGAACGATTCGAGGACATTTTAAACATGGACATACCAGACTGGGTTTTGGATCCTTTTTCCAATGTCAACACAGCAGGACCATCTCAGTTAGAAGAAGAACTGATAGAACTGACGACAAATGAGGAATTAAAAATTAAATTCAAGAATGGCTACCAAGAATTTTGGCTGCAGAAGTCGATTTCGCAATTGTATCCAAGATTATGGTCGATTGTGCAACGATTTCTGCTAGCATTCCCATCTTCATATTTAGCAGAACGTGGATTTAGTGCTGTAGCAACATTGGTAACGAAAAAGAGAAATCGGCTCCATGTTACTGAACGCGGCGATTTACGATTGTTTTTAAGTAAAATCGAGCCTGATATTAACAAGCTTCTTAAAATGCATCAAATTCAGCCTTCTCATTAGTTAAGTTAGAAATTCGATGCCTTTAAATTTTAATAAAAATACTTTTTAATAATAATTAAGTATGCCTTTTGAGTGTTCTCTGAAACTGTCAATTTATTTATTTAGAAAGCAATAGTTTATTATGTATTATTTCGTATCATCAAAACCCCTGCCTGTCCTTATAACAGGTAAGCTAAAACTTTTATTTTTCTTTTTAAATAACGAAGAAATTCAGTAGCGTTTCAATTCCAACAACATTCTGTCTATTAGTAATTTTTTTATTTAATTCTTGTTTTCACCATGCATTACGTAGGCTCTTATTTCTCTAGGGGGGCGGTATTGAAATATTCACTAGAAAAGGGGGCACCAGTTCGAAAAAGGTTGGGAACCTATGATTTAGATGGTATGAGATGGAAAATCATAGATTAGCTTGAGACTTATCACTCGGCTGCTCGATGGTTACAAGTGTCTTGAACGGTAGCATCTATCCAGATTACGGGACCATTTCTGAGCTACAAGTACTATCAACATGAGGCCCGATCAAGGCCGTACAATAGTTACGACATATGTCGAAAATCGATGAAAAGCATTAAATATTGGGCATAATAAAGAGATGACGTCTAAAGAGTTCTTTCAGCACCTTATTGCTGGTTTCGAGGCAAACGCTCTACAGATGCCTAGCAGAGTCCTTTACGTCCAATGATTAGCCGTACGTGTCTGTCTCAAGAGGTCGCGGAAGTGAGCCGTCTTTTGTAAAGCTAGTCACACTATTCTTGGATAAGCAAGTTCGGGGGCATGACCTCTTCAGTGATCAGTCAAGATTCAATACACGGATTTTATTTTGACAAGTCTTCATCTCAAGGGAGCTGCTTCCTGTCCCTATCGTTCCTCTTGCATAAGGGAAATCGACTACTTTGGCGGAAATGGAATTTCTTGCGTGGATCTATCATGTTGGATGGCTGCATATCTGCATTTCGGGCTCTGTGAAAACGCGGCATTATAGCAGTAAGATTCCTAAAACTTTTGCGCGACTGTTTTATGAAAGAAGAAGGTATTTATCGTATGGTGTAGCCAGTGCAGTTGTTATATCTAAATTTTATATAGCATATTTGTTATACTCTAATTAAAATTCTTACTTCTAAAAGAATGAGATTTGTGTCCGTCAGCTTTACTGCATTTAGAATATGAGATAAAACTTGTGATTTCATGCAGTCCAAACATTACTTACACTATAAAAGCCCGTTGTGAGACGTGTAAAGCTGTGCAAGGTGGCTATACTTCTGATCAGTCTGATTATTCTGGAAATATAAAGTGCCGTGTTTTGGAAGTTTTGTGTTTAATTTGCATATTGCAAAACATTTACATTTTGTTTATTTTATCTTGTGGCTATGTTATAATAATGTGCATTTATGTACAAATTCCAATGCATTAAAACATTACTTTTTAGGTATAATATGTTTTGCATTTTATATCTAACATTTGGACTCTACTGTAGATATACTGCGTAAAAATAATTACTATTTGTATAGCAGGTAAATACTATTAATCTAATACATCAAATTAATTTCTAACATCATTTAATATATCGAGTGCAAAACTCCTAGTTCTAATTCTTGTGCACTTATTGGTCGATATCCAAAATAAAAAATGTGTTAATTGTGAGACTTTGTAAATAACATATAAATTAGAATCCGCTCTTCTTCTGTCTATGCAAATATATATACGATATTATTAAAAATTACGAATTTAAGCCAAAAGAGGAGTTAAAAATTGAAAAATTAGAAAAAGAAATTACAAAAAATAGTTGTCTAATTTAAGCCCAGTAGGAGTTTGAAACTCGGATATTGCAAAAATAGTACAGATATGTTTCGTTACAGGTTTTGATAAATGAAACATTTTAATTTACTTGAATATGTACGAATATAAATATAATAGCTTACCTAATGTATTCAAAATTCCTATAGTATTTACTGAAAAATAAGAAACGTTTTTATTTACTTGAATAGGTACTAAAATAAATATAATAAGCTACTTAATTTATTAAGAATCTTCTTTAGAAACACAATTATTTTCAACATTTTCGCTTTCGGAATCTGAGTTCCTATCTTCTATTGTATCATCTGTCAGTGCCTTCTAAATAATTAAAAAAAACTTTTTTTATACTTTCTTCGGAGTGATTGAGAAGTAGAAGATTAGCAAAATTAAGACGCTAAAATATTTGTTTTGGATTTGAAACTCAGTTTATCTAGTTCTTAAAAACTGAATAAATAGGACGGTTTAAATTCGAAATAATGCACATCAAGTTCACAAAAATATTCACCCCGCCTTTATTTCTCTTGATCATAGACATATATAGTAAATGATAAAAATGCTTTAAATTGCGCAGATGTTCATATTTTTTCATTTTTAAATTTCAAAAAGGAATTTCATAAAAATAACGAAACTTTACTAAATTACTAATTTTATGAACATTTAAGAATATTTTATAGTCGTTATGTAAGGTTCTTATTTTAAACTAACCAGTTATTATTTAGATCTTATTTTAACTTTTTTCTTTTCGTATTTATCACCAGAATGCAAATTAGTTTAGTTGTATATTTAAGCTGAGATTTTGGATCTTCAAAGAGAATGTTTCTGGCATGAGGGCTACGCGGTTAGATTCTGCCAGCTTCTAATTAAATGTAACTATCTCGGCTTTCATTTTCTAAACGCAAACGATACTTCAATCTGACTCACCGGTAAATTATTGAGCCAGTTTATAGCTCAGTATTCAGTTGTGTAATCTTAGATTACTGATAAGCTTTTAAATTTATTTGACTGTTCTTATTGTAATTTGCATCATTACGAGTTGCAGTTACTGTAGTACAAAAACGTGGCTTTGTGTTTAAAGTTCCGTTTAAATAAAAAGGTTGTTTTAAAATCTTCGTCAGACTGCCGTTCTATCTCAGACATACAGATAACTCGCTACACACATTTTCGTTATTATCGCTTATAATGAATACTCCAATTTTCAAAATGTAAATTTACGTATATCTTAGGAAATTTTGAATAAAAAACTCTAACTTTTCTCAGATATGCTTAGAAATACATCTACTTTAAGATGATGGCAAAAATTTTATAGGTTTTAATTAAAAGTTTTTTCGAAAAATTTATAAAAATTATTTAAAAATACAAATTTTAAAAATAAATCACGAAAAATGGGTGAATTTTATTTGGAATGAACCTAAATTTCGAAATATGAAAGGAAGACTCAAAGACGTGTAATAAAAAGAGATATTAATAAATATATACCAAATTCAATTAACACTGATGAGTTAAAAGTTTTAGGGCTAATATTTTTTAAAACTGCTCGTGCGATTTTTCCGAAACTTGGCAGTTTGCTTTAATTTGAGTCGTAGAATCGAAATATGGAAAACGACTAAGTATGTCATTTCAGAAAAAGTCAGATTTTATGTCAAAATACCTATATTGGAACAACGCTGTATATAAACGCAAGTTGAATTTCGTCAATCGGCCTAGTAGAACGGGAGATATAGAACACTCCCCCCTTTTTTTTTGCACAGTGTACATTTGCATGTAATTAAAAATAAAGTATCAGTTTAGTAAATGGCTTCTGAAGAAAATAAATTAAGTGACAAACATTTCTATGCAGATTGCCGTCAAAAGTATTGATCAAAATAATTTTTTTCAAAACGAAGAACTTATTCACAGAATCTTATAGAATCGTTGTTCTAGAAAACACTGGTAATCATCTGTATTGGCATGTGTGTCTAAAACATGCTAATACTGAAAATAATTCGGAAATAAAGAACGGTTAGTGGCGCTTTTGTGGACGTGAACATATAACTTCTATGTATGAGTTTTATTCTAATTTTCTTCTTTGTATAATATGTATTTTTAATAGTCTTTTAATGATATATCTTTACCTTCGGAAAAGAAATGCAGAAGCAATTGCTAGAATTCCAAAATTTTATTTTTCCTTTTTTCGTCCAAAGGGGCTTTGTCCCTGAAGGACTATTGTTTTCATTTTGCGATTTTGCGTCGGAAACATTAAAAGTCTGAATCACTTTTCAAACTGTTGCCACCAAATCTTGCAGCGCTGTATTATATTTAAAGGAATTAAATCATGAAGAATCTGCATAAATGTATGTCTATTTCTCCAAATGTGGGAAAACAATGGTACGTAGAGCCATCCAATTTTGAATAATGTACGTTTCCACCCGAATATGCGCATCTGAAAACCCAAATTTAGAATTTGGAATTTGTTTTATTATGTATTGCATATTTTGTAAAACTTTAACGATTTTTTATGAACAAACTCTAACGATTTAATACGAGTAATAGCAACACTCTACGGGGAAAAAGCACCTTATTATCTAAAGCGCGCGGAACTGTGTATCGGAAATTCCAAAGATAGACTCCTTTTAAAATGATTTTGTGATATTCCTGTTGAACTGACTTTTATGGTTTAAGTGCGAAGAACATAATATTTAGTAAATAAACGTAATACAACAAAACGTTAAGAAACGCCCTTTTGGGACGTAATTTATCTGAAACCTTTCAGATTTTTGTTTTTAGTTTTAATTTTATTTAACAGTAAAGATTTAGTTCTGTCCCCTGATGAAAGTAAATATGACTTGTTTAATAAGTAGCAAAATCTCCTTTGATAGGTTAGACCACTGGTTCCCAAACCATTGGGTCGGAAGACATGTGAGTCGTCGCAAATCTTTTCAAGTACTCTTTTTTGTTTGTATAATTGTATATATCTACTTGAAATCGTGAATTAGTTTACAATTTTTAATTAAATATTAACAGTTATATAGGTTTATTTAAGGTTTATTTAACATTATTTCGTTAGTATATTATTTTTTTTTCTAGGAATCTTTCTCTCTTTTTTTCCATCTAGGAAAGCTATATGCACATGGAGAGCAAAATATAGATATGTCGCGATACATGACTAATGTATTCAAGTGAGTCATAAGATGGAAGTATTGAACAAATACTTTTTAAAATCAATCATTCCTTTGTGGGGTTCTGTCTAAAGTTCTGTCTTAGAACTCCACGAACACTAACAAGCGAATAATCGCTTAAGTGTATGAACAAAACACGTAAGACTTAAGAAGGGTTCACAACCCTTTATTTTTCAGAATATTTACAATCAGTTCCTATTTGGAACTTTACACAAAGCCTCCACTCGGGCTTGAACTTAAATAATAATGAATTTAAATTAAACTAAACTAGCATAACTAAGCTATCTGAAAAGTATAGCCGAAGCTATCAGAAATCTAATTAGTTGGCCCCTCAGTATTAATTTAATCGGCGAAGCCATGCAAGGGCCTAAGGTATGGCCGAGCGTAGTAACTAAGAGAGAATGTAGCCAAAGGCAAGCGCGCTATTCAGGGAATCAGACTCTGTCTCTCTAGAAGACGGTGAAGTATCGACTTAATTAGTACTCTTTCTCATTTGCATTTACTGCGTTTCTGAATTGACATTCTGGCTGGAAGTTGTAAACTGAAATTAGAATAAGACAGGAAAGCTACAAAACTTAAAATAACTGTTAATAAACTTAGGATAAACCTTACAGCTTTAATAGCCCAAAGGGCGTTGCCCAGAGGGGCTATTGATTTCGTTTTGGCATTTGGCGTTGAAAACTTTAAATATCGGTTCACTTTTCAAACGGCTGCCACCAAATATTACAGACCTGTATCATATTTAAAGAAATTAAACAATGAAGAATCTGCATAAATGTATGTATGTTTTTCGCGTTGTGATAAAACGACGGTACCTGCAACCATCAAATTTTGAATAACGTACATTTCCACCCGAATATGGGCATTTGGAAGCCCAAATGGGGAATTTGGAATTTGTTTTGTTATCTATTTCATATTTTGTAAACCTTTAACGAATTTTTGATTAACAAACTCAACGATTTCAAAGCAAGCAATGGCAACACTGTACGGAAAAAGAAAAAAATAAACATTTTTAAGTCCAACGCGCAAGACTTGTATTGTAAATTCTAAAGATATGCTCATTTTTAAAATTATTTTGCTTTGAACTGAATTTTATGGATTAAGTGCGAAGAAAATGATATTTAATAAATAACGGTAACTACAAATCGTTAAAAAATGCCCCTTTGGGCGTAATATAAAATCTGAAAGCCTTTAGATTTCTTTTTTGTTTTGTTTATTTATTATTATTATTTCTTCTTATTACGTTATAAGCATCTTGAACTGAGTCTTTCCAATTCTTAAGGTTGTTACTTCTGTTTATTATGCTATAAACGTCTTGATGTAAGTTTTTCTAATTTTTAAAGCTGCTATTTCACATCACCATTATGATGAGTATTCAAGCCATTTATGATTCATGTGAATTGGTAATTGATGCTTTTGTATAAATACACGAGTTCTTTATTTTTTTTTTTTTTGCTTTTAATAACAAATAATTTAGATTTCAGGAAGTGCAAGTCTTTAAACGAGAAATCGTTCAAAAATGAGCCGTGTGGTTTCCTTGAATCATAATAGGGCTTCGAATTACTGGATAACTATAAAAATGATAGAAACGCGTTTCAGATTAAGCTATGCATTTTATATTTGTAGTAAAAGTTTTCAATCCATTTCAAATCAAATTTTCGATTTCATTGTTTCTGCCGGAATATCTACTGATAATACTCCCAGAATCTTGTCAAGCATTTTGATTTAACAACGATTAATACATCACTCATTGGAAAATGCTGCAGTTATATTTTTGAAAGGTTTATTCGCATATGTGTTTACTTATCTCATACACTATTTTAACCTGAATCACTTCCAGGAGTCATCAATCTTTATTGATTGATTTCCTGTTGGGTAGCAAGAATCATTCGTGCCATAAACACAGTTACACGAAAGTGATCAATCGATGTCTGCGCAGCTGTTGCAGCTGGAAGTCTAAAATATGAAAGTGAGAGGGTTAAAAATTCATTCGAATAATATTTGAATGCTGATCAGAATTATAGGATATGGCCTAATTTTTGCTGTATCGGAATAAATTTCAGGTCTGGAGGGAGGTAAAGAAGGTAAAATGATTATAATTAAAGGGGCAGCGGATTGCGTGCTGTCTACCTATCAGGAAAAAAGTGCAGAGAAGCGCGTCTCGTTTATTGTTCTCACATGGAATCGAATGCATAATAATTATAGAAATTTCTGTTCACGCATGTCACTTTATTTTTGTTTTGCACGTTATTTTTTAATCTGTTACTTAATAAGTTATAACCTTTATAATGAATCGAAGCATGGAATTGAATGGCATTTGGGAAAGATGTTATCAGGTTTTCTGAAAATTTAATGCGTTGCTTAAATGCCTGTTAAACTAAAAAAAAATAATTTTTAATGAAAGTTTTACGAAATTTATGACAAGAAATTTAACGGAAGTAATTCTGTTTTTTATATTCATTGGCAAATTATTGTTATAATTTTAAAGGTAAAAAATATATCACCATTTATTTAACAAATACACTGCTCGACATTGAAAATGAAACACCAAGAAGGAGTGGTCAGTAAGTGATGAAATTTAGTAAAAAGACAGAGACAGCAAGCAGCAATAAGTGATCTTTATTTCAAAATGGTAGTCAGAATACAGAGAACGGCGTCGGTTCAGTAGGATGTAGGACCACCACGGACAGCGATGCACGAAGAAACACGTCTAGGGATAGAGTCAATAAGAGTGCGGATGGTGTTCTGAGGGATGGTTCTCCATTCCCTTTCAACCATTTGCTACAGTTCGTCTTTTGAACGAGGCAGGGGCAGAGTCTGCAAACGGCGTCCAATCACATCTCACACATGACGTGACAGGTAAGGAGAGTACGGTGACCAGGGAAGCATCTGTATACCTTGCAGAGCATGTTGGCAGATTTGTGGTAGGGCGTTATACTGCTGAAAAATTGCATTAGGCATTGTTAGTTCAACGTAGGTTTTGAATTAACTACGTTATCAGCGTTACGCAAGCTCTATGGCATAGATTAATCTAGAAAGGGTGCAGTCCTGAAAAGTTATTATTTTTAGAATAGAGAGAGGAAATAACCAAATTAAAAGGCTGTTACCAAATTAAATTATAAAGCTGATTTAACATACTTTTTTATCTTACATATATATATATATACATCTATGTGTACTCACTTCCTTACCTGGCTTCAGAATACAGAATACAGTCCGTATTCTGCCTTTATTTTCGAGTCATGGGTGTAGTCATATATTTCCAATTACAGAAGTGTTTTAAATGACGAAAATGTTCATGTTTGAACAACATCAAATTTAAAAAAAATCAAGTTTTCGAAAAGTAGCGAAATCTTACTTTTAATCTGGTGTTCCAGTTCTTAACTTATGTTTGGGGAAGTATTATACTCGTTAAAGAAAAATAAAATTATGAGAAGTTTGGCTCCGGTACGAGAAAAATTGACCGAGATGTTGGATTTCAGAATTTGCAATTTTTGATTTCAACTTGCCTTGAGGGATCGGTTAATTAAGTTAGAATAACTCGTCATAAGTTCAAGTGAAGTGGAGAAAAAAGTGTATAATTTAACAGGTTGTACGAAGAAGTCATGGGGTGTCATGAAATCAATCTAGCCTAGCCTTTATTTACTAAATATATCTTTAAACATATACATACCACTATGGTCTATAAACACTGCAGTGCTCTGAAATAAAAACACGGAAAAAACAATTCAGAATTTACGACGGCCGTCTTAAAAGTAATCTCCCAAAACACCTTTCGTAGTGGACATTCGTCGAATCGATTGCAAACAACTCCCGTTTAAATCGTTAGCAGAATTTCTACTCGTTTGTTTGTTTGGAAGTCTTATTTTTCTTCCAGCTGTCAGTGGTAAAACTGGTTCATTAAGCTCTGGAATTTTTGCAAGGACGAAAGAAAACGGTGGAAAATAAAAGATTAGATTTTTCGGCGGGAAAAAAATACGGCTGAGTGAGCATCTGTAAAAACAGCAGCTACTCTAAAGAGGCACACTAAACGACTGCAATTAGCAATCGAAAAAATGGCCTTTTTTATTTTTTACAGACGTTTGCATTAGAATTATATTTTGTTTTCTTGCTGATGAATGTGTAACTGATAAAAAAATACTTACCTCACATGAAATAAATGTGCTGAAAATCGTGCGTTCAATCAAAGATTTTTGATTTGATGAAACATGTACTTTACTTTCACGACATTAATTTTACCTAAGGAAAGTACTTAAATAAATAAGCTAAAAGTTTCTACAGAGAATCGTTATTCAGTAAAGTACAGATTATTCAATATGTACTTTAAAAATAACGAGCGGAGGAAGTAATAAGAATTTTAAAAATCTGATATCTGCCATTTGCCAAAAAATATAAGAAATGAATAAGGAAAATCTGAGGTTTTAATTTTCGATCTTCTAAGTGCTTGCTTCGAATGATTTCACATCGCATGCGTGATAAATGGAATGTCGGTTGGTGTGGTGATTATAAATAAGTGCAAGTTTTGGCTTCCACATATTAAACCAATAAACATATAAAAAAAGTAAATTTATGAAAGTGTTTTACAGCATAATGAACCATGATGCCCGCTCAGTTCAAGCCCCATATCAGTTATCAGATTGCAGAACAAATTCCCGAAATCTTCCATCGAATGAAACCGTTCTAGGAATTTTTCTCACACAGACAGATTACCATCAATCAGTAACTCGTGTCAGAAATCAAGTAAAATTCCTTTATCGATCATGTCTGTAGCTTGATTCCGATTGGCTAACCTCAACGAGCAAAATTTTGGACCTCGGAATAATATGCAGCGCATGACTGTCTACTTTTCGAACTTTGGTTCTGGAAAAATGCGTTTCTAGGTTTCTTGTTGAGTTTTGCATCCTATTGTTCAATAAAGATTTTAAGTGGTACGTTTTCTAAGTGATGGTGGTTATTTTATAATATGCATGGGCACATATTTTGCAATGTGCACGTTTTGGGAACTCTACTTACCGCTCTCTCTGGAAATCTTTGCTTAAATGCACTGGACACGAACAGTTAATTTTCGTTTATATTTAAGCTCCCCAGGTTCGTTATAGCAAAAGATAACCGACAGAACTATTTAGGTATCTTTCGATAAGGCGAATTATGTGATATACTGAATTGCAACAGAACTTTTGTGGTTGAAATCGTTAACTGACCTTTTCTCAAATTTTCGCGAAAATGGAAATTCGGGGGTGACAGATTAGCCTGAAGGTATTGTTATGCCCTAACACTCGAAAGGTTATGGCTTCTGTAATATCAGATAAAGGCATTATTGAGGATTATGTCCAACAAGGTGTTTCGAAAAATCACGGTAGCTCTTTATCTTAGGCATTACAAAGATTCTCTATAGAAGAAAGTGCAGAAATTCCAAAACAGGAATCAAACGTTTCTAAAATCTAAAGCTTAACTTTTAATATCGTTTTTGTATGTCAAAACGCCCGGTTAGAAAAGAGTTTCAATACTTATTGATGATGTTGGAAATTCCTGACCTTCACGTGCAGAGTTCACAGGCATATTTATAATTAATATTTTCTCTGGTGCAACTGCAAAGTTAATAACTAGTGCTGTTTTACTCAGAACGGAGCCATTAGTCGCTAAATAAGCCACTTTAATTTTATAATTGTTCTCTAAAGTTTAGGAAAATTTTAAGGGTATACATTTAATTTTGGTCGAAAACATCATGAAAAGTTATCCAAGTCCGTATTGAGTACCTTCACTTAACATTACAGATCGTTTTAGATGTAACTTGGCTTACCGGGCTTTTAGGTCTATGGAGAACCTATAAGAAGTTGAATTTTTTATTTTCAAAACAGTACTGAAGCTATTCTCATAAAACCTTCAGCTTAATTTGGATGTTTCATAGTTGAAATGATATTTCTAAAATGAATAGTTAAGGAAATAAAGCCTCTAGAACTTTTTCAACACGATCACTTTGCACAACATTAGAACATACTGTATAGTACATACAAACGACTCGATATTTCAGCAATTTTGAACTGGAACGCTGGACAGAACTTCATACAAAAAATTTATCATCAGATGTGTCGTCGCTCATATATTAACTCTATTTATATGAACTCTCATATTTATACGGTTTTTCACACTGTAATTATGCTAACGTAACCACGTTTTAATTCTTTTGTGAATTCAAAACTGGTCCAGTAATCAAAAAGAGAAATTACTGTATTGCGGTCATATGAAAGTATCATTCAGTATTTTATTTCTTTTGATTCGCTAGCGTGTGACAGTAAATATTTCTGTCATTAACGAATAGCAAGTCTTTTGTCTGCATTTTAACGAGGCTATCTATTGGTCGAAATCTAAAAACTGCATAAAATATTACTGCTAGCTAGGAATTATTAGATTCTTCTAATAAGCGATGCAGTCGAAAACTGTGCACGATTTTAATAAAAAAGAAAAATTCTTCTAAATATCCATTTTTCTTGCTTTTTAGCTTTCTACCGTCACAAAATATTAAGGCTACTATCTCTGAAATCACACTGTTTATAAAAGGATTTGAGAAAGTTCCAACTTTTTATATACAAAAAAAAAAAGACCCACATAGTTTGATTTTTTAATCGAATATATCAAAAAATACTTACATTGATTATACAGTTATATTTTAAATTTTATTTAATTATATATTTGGAATTTTAATAATCTTTAATTACCTGCAATTATTAGAACGTAATACGTAGCTGAAATAAATGGCTGTAAAGCAGAACCCCGCTTAATCAAACCAACTGGGGCGGAAATATTTTGAATAACCCATGAGAACTCGTTTCGACAGTTGAAGGCAGAAATAAATAGCGTCCTATTGGCAAAGGTATGTGTTACAATAAATCTGTAGCTCTGCATAATTTGAAACAACGAGCTATCATTTAAACTACTACTGCAACGTTCGATACTAGATATATGGCGCCGCCGTTGAAGAAGCATGAGAATTTTCCTAATTTTGCATTAAGATTTCTAAGGTGGCTTATTTTCATCATAATGTGTGAGATGTAATTGTGTAGAAAACACAGATAAAAATTAAACATGAAAGATTTTTTGGATCCAGCGATTTAGCATCATTTCTCCAACGCTTCGGCTGTACTTTTCATTCAACTCAATTTCTTTTCTGTTCCTCATGCGAATGATTTAACAGAAATAGAACTCCCAAAAATTACGTTAGAGAAATTAAAACGGATTGCAAAAAATTTAAAGAGGCGACGCAGTTTGTGTGTCACTATTGCAAAGGTAGATAGAATTGTTCTCAATTCTTTACTCGTCAGTTTGATTACCTACTGATAGCACTATGTTCCCTAAAATAGCACCATTTTGAGAATTTCGGAAATTTGGGAAACCGAAATGAGGTAGTTAAAACGTATTCAAATGCTTAAACATCGTTGAAATCATCCAGATTCTCTATGAATGTGGCAAAAAACATTAGAAATTCCGCATGCTGAAATAAAATAAAATTATTCCCATTTATTCTCTTCTGATTTCGAATTCATTTCTGATACTTTGCAGCTATCTTGCGTCTATTGCTTATTCTTTAACATCCTTACGAACTCTCACTTTTATTATCTGTTCTTACTATTCCCTTCATTGAGCATACTTTTCTTAGCGTCAAACTTTAAGTTTATTCTACTGGTAGCTAAACCGTAACATTGTCACCGTTAGTCTTATACCACGACCATATTAAAGAATAAAAACAATTTCTTTGTTTCTTAATTATATGCCATGGATAAGTCGTGCGCGTTCTTCAAATATTTTACTACTTTCGTAATTTAATTTTATTCGGTTACTCTACGTTTGTCTGTCTTCCCTTCTGTATCTGTTTTAATCTTCTTTTCTCATCTAAAGACAGAAAAGGATTTCATCGTCTTTTCTGTTAGCTCTCTAGGTTCAATTTCACCACATCGTTAGCTTTTCCGTGTTTATCTTTCCTCTGAGTCTCTTATCTGTTTCTCTTCTTCGTCTGACTTGTTTTTTCAGGTTTATCACATCTACAAAAACTATCGATAATAGAAGGCGATGGCATTGATTAAAATGTCATAAAGTACCAAATCCCTGTTTTCCAAACGTGTTCTCGGATTGTAAATGATTAGCATATCCAGATAACAATTGGAAGGTACGTTGTTCTAACCTCACTGAGGAAACAAATGCTTTTTCTTTTTTTTATGCTTCCAATAGCCCAAACGTCTTTACGAAAAGAATATTAAAGTATGACTACGGATTTTGTTTTCGTAATTATAGACTTAGAGATGCACTTCAAACCATAATATTTCTTGAAATAAATTTATACTGCGGAATCGTTAGGAGTTTTTGATGCTGGAGAAGTGAAAAATGAGCAATGGTCTTCCCGAGACTCGAACCTGGGCTTCTCGAATACGTGCCGAGTGTGCTACCGTTACACCACGAAGGCATGCAAAAACGAGGGACAAAATACCTTATAATACAAACTCTAAAAGGCAAACATCCAAATTAACAAAGTATTTATTAAGTTAAATGAAAACCTTCTACACCTGCACTTGGAAAATTCATGATTAATAAATACATTCCAGGTGTCAGTTAGTAATTAAAGAATAAATGTTATTGCGCTGTAAACAAAATAATATTTGTCGAAACATGCAAGTTTTATTTATCAGCTGCTATTTAAATTCACTGTCAAAATTAATCAGTTAAGTCGTCACAGAAGTAGAACACCGAAATCAGTCCTGTAGAATTTTTCTACCAGTTATGACCCTCAATATGTGTTGTATTTGGTTTTTAATTAGTTAAAACATATTGAATGTATTAACTAATTTTATTATATAGGAAACATAGATATAATTAGGATATTTTTAATACAACCACATTTTTTATTTCAAAAGAACATGTGCTGTATAATAGTAATATCAAATTAATTAGAACTGACGAAAACGTTCACTTCTGCTATAAAACAAACTAAATACATGTTTTAATGAAACACTTAAAACTTGCATTAGTTCATTAAACTATTATTTTTATATCTGTTTTCCTAGATTTAACATTTAGCACAGTAGCTGAATAGCTGAATACTGAACGCTGAATAGCTTTTGATTAAAATACGCTTAAAATCCAAAATGCTAAGATATAATATATTAGTTCATAAATTATGATAGGTAAAGAATTACTTCATCTTACTGAAGAAAGTAATAAAATACATAATTGAAAACAACGTTTGAAATTGTTCCTTTAAAACTACCTTGTTTTATTTGCTTAAATCGATGTCCAAAAGCAGCAATAAACATCATTCACGAAATAATTTTTATGAAGAAAAAGGACGTTGTAGTTAATTTATCCACTACCGTAAAAATATTTTTCTACCACAGAAAATACGACAAAGAGAAATCTTTAACATGGTGTTCAAATTAAGCAAGCGAAGTAATTACATAGCTAATTGAACTCAATGAACTACTCTGTCGTTAATTACCTAATTAAGGATACCGTAAAAATTTGATTACATAATTAATGCCTTTATAGTTAAGTAAATAGCAGTTACAAATAGATCTCTGATAAAAATTAATTTATTTGTAAACCTTTTTTTTTTCGATATATATCCTTAAATTGAAAAGTCTCAAAATTAGTACTAAAACTTCCAATGTATGCATGTATGCACTTTCTACCAATTAGTGTTTAAATCCCTGTGATAGAAAAGGAAATACGACATTTATTCATATTCAGCAGTTTGTAGAGCCTCCGCGAGCAGCAGTTGGAGCCTCAGCCCTCTACGGATGCTTTCCGCAAAACCTTTCATGAAGGTTATAGGTATTTTCTCCCACTCGGCTTGAAGAAGACAAATAAGTTCCTTCACCGATGTTGGATGGTTGCTGCACTCCTTAATTCGGCGATCCAACTCGTCCCAGAGGTTCTGGATGGATTTCAGGTCTGGACTCTGGGCACGCTAGTTCGTTCGGTTAACCCCATTGTCACCATGCCAAACAGTGGTGGACTTCGCGACATGACAGCTGGTGTTGTCGTCCTGAATGTAACATGGGGCTAACCCGTAACACTGCCACAGCGTATGAATCACAGTGTCATCCAAAATATGCAGTAGGCGTCAACGTAGAGCTTACCATGAATTTAGACCAAGGATGTCCATACCAGGAGAAACAGCCCCAGACAATGATTCTACCTCCGCCGAACCTTACTGTGGGCACATGGATTCTGGCAGGAGACATTCTCCAGGAAGACGTCAGACCCAGATCCAATCATCCAAAACTAGAGGCTGAAACTTGATTCATCGCTCCAGAGAATATGTTTCCACTGACCACTGTTTGCACTACATGAACTGATCTTATGGAACTTTGTGATCAAAGGCTTATGGGATGCCTTAGATCACAAAGTGCTCCCACAAGCCTAATAGCCAAGTAAGATTAAATATTCAATTTTGTGTCAATTGACTTTTGCAGCCACATTTACTAATCGTGCCTATTCAAGAACATTTATATTTCTAATGCTATTTCTATAAGAAGAAAAGCAGCAAGCCAGCGTCCTAACAACAAGAGAGCTAGTAGCAAAAAGTGCGCAGTAATCCAATATAGAAGCTCACCAACAGAAGATATTGGTTTAGGTTGTTTGTTAAGAGAAAGGTTTCAGTTCTCGAAATTTTGAGTTCAGGTTCCGAATTAGCTACAACATCAACATCAGCGTTATGCAAGCCATGTGACATAGACTGATCTAGAAATGACGCAGCCCAGAAAGTTATCGCTATAACGGAAGTAAGAAAAAAATAAGGTGGAAGTTTCAGTTCAGATAGAGCAGCATTCCTCATCAAAGAAAGTCCTCGAACACCATCATCGAAGTTTCCTGCGTAGCGGCCAAACCTCATCTGCCGAATCCTCTTAACTTTTTCACACAGCTTCAAGAATCATCTGACTGCCGCTGGCGTTGCCAGATCTGGGATGATGGGAGAAGTTGTAGAGACGAATGACCACATATATATATATTTGGTATTTCTGATTGCAGTATAAAAGAGAGGTGCACAAATGGATGTCATAATAATCGCATATACAAAATTTCAACGTTCTGTAACTAATTGTTTTTGAGTTATGCCAAAACATACATATATGCATACGTACGTACGTACAGACGTCACGAAAAAATCACTTTTAAAACCATTTTCCAATCTGTTTTGGAAAACAAAGTCATTTTCTCTATTCGTACATACAGACGTCACGTGAAAAAAGCGTCCGAATGGTTTCGGGAATTATCAAAATAGATATTGTCATTGAAATATGATACTTGAAATTTTTCGCGATTACAATACTTCCTTTACTTCGTGCAAGGAAGTAATAACTATTTGTTTTCATTAAGTCAACGAAATAACACTCTTTAAACTTACCTTAAAAAGATACTCTTATTTAAAAATTGTGGTGAACAAAAAATCCGTAATCACCTAACTTATATATGCGGGATAATAATCAGAATTTCATTTTCATCCTTCTTTCCATTTCAAGTTAGTTCGGAGACAAAGCGTACCCGGTATTTTTTATCCTTTTATCTTTTCCTTTGCATTAGATATAATGGGCTATTGATATTCTAAAACTTGATAAAAGCTGTACTAAGATTACTCCATGAATTTTTGCTGAAGCTGCAACATGTTACCATACAAAATAAAAGAAGTAAAAATAAATGAAGCTTACTGTTTCTGCTCTTTTCATTGCGTCATAACTTAGAATAAATGGACCCAGACAAGTAGAATGACTCTTACAAGCAAATGCTTTTATCTAAGGTTGATGCTCACTGTAATTGCCGTTTGGGTTAGTGTTCTTAAACAAGCTGTAATGGCACACACAAATTCTTATACTCGATGTGAAATAAACGATAAAATAAGTCTTCTGTGGTTCGTAAGTTATGGATATCAGATTACTGTAGGACTATTGAAATTGTAAAACGTAGATAAAGTATGCTACTTTAAATTAGCGTTGATTTTGAGTCATAAATGGCACTGATTTTTACCTAAATGGCATTTTTTATGTTGTAGTTAATGCCAACAAAGACTGAATACTATTAAATCATTTAAAGGGGTTTCGTTTCTATTATACACTTATTTGTTAAAAAGGTATTTAATATTCTTCGTTCTTTCTGTGTTAAATCGAGCAATTCAGATATAAATTGATAGTTTATATTAATTACCTTGTTTACTCAAATAGTTTCCCTCTTTTTCTTTACTAATTTTATCGTATAAATATCGAGAGGGGAAAATTACGCAGATATTTAAATTTCAAAGAACGCAGTTACAATAAAAGCATAGCGAATGAAATGTATTCATGGATAAATTACTGGTAACTATCGCGGTATTCTTTACTTAAAAGAAAATTACATTTCAGTAAAAGTACGTAGTATTATCAACATTACCACTATCTTATATTTCCATTGCTACTTCCAGTACCTTAAATTTAGCCCGCTCTTGTTGACTTCTTAGCTCCATAGCATTTAATATTTCTGGAATTGCTGTCTGTGTTGTCTGTTACGCCTTGCAAATCGTCGCCATTCATTTTCTCCCCACGAGCCGTAAACTTCAAAACCATCAAACGCTTTACATACCACCGTTTTCTCGCAATTCTTCCCTATTATTGCTCCATCAATCAGAAACCATGTACCTAAATTCCACCATCAAATCAATTAGTAACACTGAAACAATCATTACGTTTAGGAAAGCTCTCTTTCTGGACACCTTGAGAAAGAGAAAAATATTGTGAATATTTAAAAAAATTTCAAAAAGCTAAGGGAAACAATACACGAGTAAATACGATATTTTTGGGAAGCACTGGAGGACTATCTGCCGTATAAAAGATATTGAAAGTAAGGAAATTTGTTTCGCATTCTTGCTACGCATGAAGATATATCATTTGGACTTTTCTAGAAGTCAGCTCTGCAGATATGATCTTGTTCGGAAATCAGATTCATAGTCTCAGGAAGAACATACATATTATTTATTTATGCAGAGAAATTACTAAAATGCATAACGTATAACGCGCATCTTCGATTTAAAGTCACTTGAATGTTGGTTTTACATAACGTTGCCGATATCTTTCATTCAGTCATTTCTGCTTAATCATCTATCTTTAATTCATGGCTGCCGCTCAGGGTGTCAGAGTTATCGACCATTTGCGTACATTGCTTCTCGTGCAGTAAATTTATAGCCATAGAAGTCCCACGCCGCCGGCACTTTCAGTCGCGGGGCTTTGAATTTTGGTCGAAGTATTGTGTTTAGTAGTCACTGGCGGATCTAAACAGGCAGGATTTACAGCAGACGTCGCTTAATGTGATCGCAATTACGTTATCAATTCGGATGCTGTTATCGAATTCCTGAAGTCTCGCTCGTTTGTACACGAAAATATGAAAAATACTTCACTTATCGTGATCAATAATTCGGTTAATATGATCAAAATATTATAGAATAACTTTAAGTCAAGTAAAGTAGCGAAGTAAACAAACAAAAAAAAATGGTAACCTTAGTTTGTAGATTTTGAATAATTCAAAACTGATTTCGAAGGTGGTCAGACACAAGTGCCTTTTATTCAGCAGAAGAATAATTCTGCAGAATTTTCCACCATTTTCCTTACTCCTGAGAAAAAAAAAAATCTATAACGGTATCTAAGAAGGTTGCTTTCATGCCTAAGTTTTAATATTTCATTGGCGTTTTGGCTTTCAGCGAGAGATGCGCTCCAAGCATTCTAATTAGAGGTTCAGCATAGGTAAAACATGTTCAGAAATATTGTGATTACTTCATTAACAAATTTTTGCCTTTTCCTAATTAAAATGCTGCAAAAGTACATTTTTATATGTTTCTCGTTATATTTATGTTAAATTACATTTCACTGTTATATTGAACGTATTTTTTTCCTCATCATTTAATGTTATCAAATTGGTCGTAGACAAAAGTGATCACATTAAGCAGTGCCTTCTGTAAATTAAAAATAAATGTATGGCGTTATACTGTATTCTAAAAATCTGATATATATACGACGTGATTTACTTGTACATGTTATTAAATTATACACACTTTTGGGCGCACTTCATATAAATTTATTTCCTCGAATTATTCTAACTTAACTTAACCGGTCTCTCAAGGCAAACTGAGAGATCAGTTTTTGATCTCATGAAAATGTCATAAAAATTTCAGATTTTGAAATTGAATATGCGGGTTAATTTTTATCGTACGGGAGTTCTTATATACATGTAAGATATAATAAAATACGATGGCTGCTTTAAGAAATAATTGGCAACCTCAAAATTAACGATTCTAGATTTTATGCTCTTCCCCTAAGTTCATCCTTTCTCACAACTTCAAGATCTTTCCAAATTATATAACATTGCTTGGAAAACGCTAACTAAAACTAAATTTAACCGATCTTGGCTTACCTTTACAATTGCACTTACGAAGTATAAATACTGAGTCACGAGCAATTACGCCTTCCCTTTCTTCCTGGCTTCTATCCTGAAAACAACTGTGCGCTGCTTATGCTTCCCTGACTGAAAATGTCATAGTAGCTTTTTTCCTGTTACATGAAAATTTATTGTATTTGGCGATGATGGAAAAGTAATTTTTTTGCCAAAGGGACGATTTGAAACGTGTAAAAATAAAGATGGTGATTCACCAAAATTGGTTTTGTCAACGTCTTCGTCCTGCATTTTTCCCTCAGCAAGCTGCTAAAAGTACCAGTGTCTTCTACGCAGTTAAAACTCTACACACACACACACACATATATATATATATGTATAATTTTGGTACCACTCATTGCAATAAAAAAAGAAGGTGTACAATTAGATGTTGTAGCAATCCCATACACAAAGTTTCAATGTTCTACGTCTGATCGTTTTTGAGTTATGCGAGATACCTTCACACATACATACTTATATATGTCTACGTACGTAATGCTTGAGAAAAGTCCCTTTGGAATCTATTTTAAATGCATTTTCAAATCCGTTTTATAAAAAGGTGTCTTTTATTTTGTCCGTACATACAGACATCACGCAAAAAAAAAATCGTTCGTATGGATTCGGGAAGGGTCAGAATGGATATTTCCGTTGAAATACGATATCCGAAATTTTTCGAGATTACAACAGCTCTGTGACCTTCGTACTAGAAAGTAAAAATGCCAGTGCCAGTATTGTTTGCCTGATATGACATGTCAACTATTCATCTAGCGACTGATATAAATGGTGTTGCTGTTTAGAAAAGCTGAAAACAATTTCGAGCCTGTTTTGCAAAAGTAAAGATATGGTTTTAAAATAAAAACTATCATGATGGTTTAATAATTAAAAATTATTAAAAAATAAAAAATGATTAAAAAATCAATTATTATCAAATAAGAAATGATTTTAAAATATCATTTTTAGGGAGAAGGATACAGATCCCGTCCATTTTTGTGTATGTGTAATTTAATGTTAATTTTCTTTTCAAATGAATTAAATTCAGAAATTTTTCTTAAATTAAAAAAGCGTTCCATTTAGTTTGAAAAATTGTACAATAATAAATAATTACATTTCTTTCTTTAGTTAAATTTTAGTAATATTTCTACTTGATATAATTTATGATTTATCTAATGACCAATCTGTATAAGCTCCATTAATATAAAAGGCGTATTTAACATTCTATATTATTCATCTGCACATAATAGTTTATAATTTTTTCCCTAAAAATGTAGTTAGTATTCTTTTCCAACAAAAAGGCTATAAGCGTTCATTTTACGCCAAAATAATTTTGAATCGAAACGTGAAATGAACGAATTCAGAAACGAAGTTTGCAAAAGTTTAGAAGTCACAAAAAGAAGCGTACTTCTTGAAAAGTCTTCTGTATACGCAAAGCTTTCCAACACCTTCACCCTTTTTGAACGCTGCAAATCGTTTCAGGATCTGAAAAGAGGATTGTAAATTTAAAGTTTGGTGACTCATGCCCAAGATTTTCATCGGACTTTACGAATTTACGACCCGACGAAAAAGTAGTGCTTGCTCGTAAAGATCTCCGTTGAGGTTGTATTTTGTGCTCGAAATTGTGCAGCAGGTGCATCTCGAATTCGTTTGGACGTTTGTAAGCTGAAGGAGAAGAAAAATTACCCAGATTTGGAATCACAAAATTTTATACGGTGTCCTGTTTTTTATCGTATTTTGTTGTTGATTTGGAGATCATTGAAATGATATTTGATTTTCAGCAAATCATCCTGATTTGTTTTACAACCACTCGCAGTCTGATTCGTCAGTTTTCAATCTTGCTCGTGAAACACCATAAAGTGGTTGGCACCTTTGTAATGTGCGATTTCACCAAAAGCTGCTAAATCAGATTATTTTATAATGCGAAATATTCTTTTTGTACACACTTGTGTTAAATAAAGTGAATAAATGTTGCAGAAATTTCGAACGCTATGATTGGAATTTTATTAATTTGAAATCACACAATTATTTTGTTTAATTTTAAATTAAAATTATTTCTGCTATTGTCATAATATATTTGTTGTTTAAATAAAATTTTAAAAATGTAAGATGAATGAAATGTGTAGAACACTTGATCTGTGTCAATTACAGCATTTTTGCAATCTCATTATTTTTGTTGTAAATCTCATAGTGCGGATAGGAGAAAATCTATACAAGAGACACAAGCTAAATCAGGCATCAACAGTTACTAAACATCATCTCAGATTTGACACAAAACGCTTAAATCTTTCTTCGCGTGTAAGATCTTTCTCTTCTATTGCACATAAACTAAACTAGATCCTACAATGAACCTGGCGAATTCTCGCACAACCATGAATAACCAACACAGAAGGGTGAAAAGTAACCCTTTATTAATCCAGTTCAGAACAGAAAGGCACAGTCTTCGTGCTTTACAATAGCACCGACCAGTTGCGGTGGAACTTAAACGTAGAATAAAAAATCAATTCAAATCTAAAATAGAATAGTGCTGGATTAGTACGTTTAAGTTACACAGGTTGACTCAACAAAAACCTAACAGGCGTGACGATAATCCGCAATGCCCAAGAGGCGTACTAGCGTGACGGCGAGATAGGAACGAAATGTGCGCTGGCTAGCGAAAACACGCTCTAAATAAATTCCAACTACCGACTGATGTGCCGCGATTATCATGCAAATAATGCGCCACATGTTTCGGCTGTCTTGAAGTGGTGTTCCACTGTGGGCCTGGAAGTTGACTGATATCTAAGCCGAGTCCAAGACGAACAGTCAAAAGTGTAGAGGGAAGTGACCATGGTCAAGTGAGCAATTCGTGACATCGGATCGGCTAACGGAATAAACTCAGAGATTCACCCGTTCACTTCACGTTGTAAGGTTTTAGTTAAACTAACCAAGTTTTATTTTAATTTAAATCTTTCTATCTCCTCTCTGTTTCAACTTCCCGTCAGAAGAAGCGCGCGTTTTCAGCTTATGCTAATTTGAAGTACAGCGAAGTACTATTTAAACCAGAGGTAGAAACCTCTCAATGTGAGAGAGCTTTAGTCTCAGATCACGGTCAGTCTGCTCAACGTTCGCCTGACCAGCTAGCAGTTAAAATTTATAAGCCATAGTGCTTACTACGTGATTGCATTTTGAAACAAGTTGAAGTGCGCTAGTATTAGTATAGCTTGCTACGCACCCTTTCAGGTAGAGGCCAAACTCCGCGAATCGCTCTGTGAGCAAAGTTTAATTTAATTTCTATTTAGGTATTTATTTAAATTTATTTGTTTGTTAAGTTCGACCGAAGTGTGGTCTTCTACTTCTGTATCCCTCCCGAGTTGGGAAGTGTGTAAATAATAGTGATTTAATAAAAGAGGATTTCAAACCCCTTTCACGTGCAGTTATTCTCCAACTCAGCATCTACACAAGAACATAGCGTATTATCCGCTCACTGTTCCAGTTCAGGACTTGAGAAGAAGAACCTTGTAAGTAATTCACCATGTTTGCAAAGAGTATGCACAGAACACTCAGTCCTGATAACGTAACTTTAAATTCACGTCCTGGCGAGAAAATGCGAGGGAAAGTTGAGGAGTTCAGGAAGCGTATCAAACTTAAAATAAATTTGTTATGCAAAATAAGAGAAACCCTACACGCGTTTCACCATACACACCACATACGGCTTTAAAATTGATAAATTTTATGCGAGTTTTGTAATTAAAGGTCAAATAAACGCAAACATCTAAGCCTAAACAGAATTTGAATTCTAAGTACGTCGGTGTGTACTGCTTCCACTACTTACCATTTTTAAAATGTAGTTCCGATAGTCAGTGGAAGAAGAGACTAGATGTTTGAGATTTTCTTTGCTTTTTCTAAGTTTCCCGAAGGCACCTTTTATTAGGCATTTAGTTCTTAAATAAATAAATCAACAATCTTTGTGTTGCCATATCTGTTAAATTAATAAATAATATTCTGATATGTTACCTTCTGTACGTTTTAAGTCTATGACCTTATAAGTCTCTTTCATGCAGAATCTATTCTTCAAATTAAATAATAAAATGTAACAAACATTACTAATGAAAAACAGATGAAAAGGTTTTCATGGGAAATAAATGCTTCTGAGACTCGTAACTACTCTTTTTATGTCTGGTATCACGAATTAAATGTTTACAAATTTATAACACACACGAAGAACAAGCTAAATGTTCCCTTCATTTCACCCGCCATTGTGTTTGACGGCGAAGAATTCTGTCTGCACCATATTGTTTATTTTTTTTTCAGAGAATGAAAAAGGAAATGAATTTTATTTTCGTCTTTCTGTGCTCTTGACAGGAACATAACTATTCCATTGCCTGCTTGTCCGATTTGCAGAGAAAACGATGGTTTTCGATCCACTTCTTCCATACGGAGTATTTTTTCTCGATCGCCTTAATTTGGATGAATGAACTCTCAGCCCTCCTTGGACTGAAACCGTTCATTCGGTTGGAGCGATTAAATTTCTTGAAGCCCCTATGTCTGCTCTGATGTCCACGAATTTCTTTCTTTTTAGGGTCTATAAATGATCTTAGGAGGAATAGACTTTTATGTTATCACTTTACATATAGACTTATCAGTCTGTCCATTACGCATATGCAACTGCTGGGATCTCTTAGCAGCTTTACTAACGACTGTGGCTTCTTTTTCAGACAATTCTTATGGATACATGCATTTTCCAAATGTCTGTTTATTATCTTTCATGAACACTGGTTCAATAACACCATATTTATACTTCGATCTCTTACATTTTGGTTACATTTGATGTCTGTTACATAGGTGATTACTTATGGAAATCATATAAGTAGTTTTTCACGTGGAATTCTAATATTAGAAGCATCAAAAGCCGTGAATCTTCATTTGATTTTAAAAGACCATTTGAAGGAGATCGGGGTTACTTTATGAATTGTAGTGTAATTAACTACTGCTTTTGAAAAAGACAAAGAAAGTCTTTCTTTTATAACTTTCAGAAAGGCAAAGAAGATAGTAATTTTCATTGATTGATAGGTCGCTTATAAATGCAGATGCTTTCTAGTCACCTAATCTACCTTTAGTCTCTTTAACATTCAAAGAAAAATTGCACTTGTCATTTACAAGAAATAAGGAAAGCGTTATGCTCCAGTGGACTGCTAGCAAGGCTACCTAGATGAATTTATTACAGTCGCACATTTTAAATGGTGATACCGGCACTGAGTGAAATGTAAGCAAATGCAAGCGCAAACAAAGTAATACGTACTGTGTTGCTAAAATAATTTCGCAGTCATGTTATATGCAAGTATTGGAGTGAACTTCGATATTCTGCTTTCTGTTTAAAACGTACCATATGATGCAGCTCATCTCCGTTTGAAAATTCGTCAGTTCAGGCTTGGTTTATTTAATTATGTCAAGGCTCTTCGGGGCTATCTGCCTAAGGGGTGGTCTGCCTTCAAGGAGGCCTTTCTATGGATTACGCATGGGAAAAACAACGAAAACGCCCATGCAACCGCCCATTTGCCATGATTCGAACTCCGCAGCGGACTACCAGTGTTATCGTTCGGCCGCTGGTAGGATTCTCAGTTACGGAAATTGAGTCATTGAAGTAAAGCATGAAATTTTACTGTTCTCGCTTATTCTTCGTCGTGTTTTTTGTACAACTGCAAATCTTATATAAGAAACCAAACATTAAATAGCGCAATATTTTTGCTTACAAAAGGCCTGGGATTATGAAGAAGTTGCTCCCAAGACACAGAGAAAAGTCACGCCATTTGGAAAAGAAATTGAATCGCTTGACCTGTATTTTCAAACATTTCATTTGTTAAAACTTTTTTTGAGTGTTAGTAATACGTACTCGTATAACATCTGAAGTTGTATTCTATAGGACAAAATTAGGGAAAATAAATTTTGACACAGTTCTAGGCAGTTTAGATGTTAGGATATGACGCAGTTTAGATTCCAGGATGGGGACGTAAACAAATTAAAGTTAGTAATTTTGAATTTAATTTTTTTTATCTTACATAACTGCGTCTATCTGAAAGCTAATCCGAATCATGTCATTTTGTCTTCCTGCATTGAAAATCAATTCTTTAAATTCCGCTGTCACTTTTGTTCAGTTTTTTTCTGCTTCGCCTTTTTTCTTGTCAACATACGTATCTCTTGCCTCTTCCTTTGTCTAAAATGGTGCAAGCTTTGCAATTTTGAACTGCACAGAGCATTCGTTATGATGGTATGGAGACCTGTATTAAGTACGAAATAAAACTGTATGTGAATTAGCTCCAGCTTCTGTGGAAGGTTTTCTTCTCTGTTGTCTCATATGATGAATCTACCTTCAAATCATCTACACCAAATTATCACATACATATCAGAAACTCTCAGATGGAATAAATATTCCAGAAAGTACAATACATGATTATTTGAAGAAGCGGGGTCTATAAGCTGCCGCGATGTATAGGTATCCCATACTTTAGTAGAGCAGAATATGCATGCTGAAGTTTTGGCCTGCGATTCTTTGCGAAAATCAAAATAAAGAAACCCTTTTCTTAAAAACTCTTCTTTGACCTTTCAGATTTTCGCCTTTTCAGATTACTTCAAAATTCTCTGAATCGGCTGGAGTTCATGACTTTGGAGACTGTCAAACAGCATGTCAACAAATTCTTTCCGAGTAAATATAATGACGCTTTCTTAAAAAGGGATTTTCCAACCGCCCGAGACACGACAAAATGTCATAGAATAAAATCGTGCTTATGTGATTCAATGAACGTTTCTTATGTTTTCGTGCTGCTTCACTTACATTCATCATAAGAAAACCGAAGAACTTTTCGGGTTCCCCAACGGATAATTCGGCTTATAAACAAATGATAAATATGATATGGATGAATACAGAGCTAAAGATAATAATGCACTGCTAAATATAATAAAGTAATCTATAGTAGTGGACATTGCTCCTCCTTCTAAGGAATCGCAGCCCAGTAAAATTTTATATAAACAACTGTAAACAATTTCTACTTTTAGAACAGAAAGGGGAGATATACAAACTGAAATGAAAAATGACTGGGCTAATGCTAATTTAAGTTAAAATTTTGAGTCACATATTTTATATCTTATACACGCGCACACACACACATACACTATATATGTGTAAGATCAAAACTATGAAAGCAAACTTCTTATTTTAATTAGCTATAACCTCTTTTACTTTTTATTTAATTTGGGGACTTCATCTCTTTGTCTTAAAAATAGCGCTATTAAATCTAAACTGCGTCATTCAATCATGCGATCTTACGTAACGTTTAATGCAGATACCTCTTGCCCAATCAAATAATTGTAAACCAAAACTCGCAACTGAAACTTTTTCGACTCTCTCCCTTCTTCCTATGAAGTACTGCGACGTTCTTCCCTCCTCACTCACGCTTTCATCCTGTTAAAGACGCTTCTGCAATCATCTATGTTCGCTTCCATTGCCATAGTATCGAAAATGTTCTGAAAATAGGCACGATTGGAGTGCCAAGTGAATTGTGACCACGAGTGTGAATTTAAATGAAAGAAAAAGGAATTTAATCCGGCTCGACTGCCTCTTCAAAATGGATGGACGCTCTAAGCGTTAAGTTTCTACGCTAAGCGACATTGTTACGCTTCTGCATCTCAGTGTTCTTACATCAGTGCTTCCAAAGTTGTGCTTGCATATCATATAAAAATAATAATTAATATAAATATATATGTGTATATATATGTGTAAAACAAAAATACATAACAATAAATTATACTTTAAATTAGCAATAGCGCCTCAGTTACTCTTTTAAATTTGGGTATTTCCCCTCTCTATTCTAAAAATAAAAGTGCGTCTTTCAAAATTAATCATTTATGTAATCATGTGTTCGCCTGCTGCTAGTAAACGTGCTCTGAGCGCTTCGCTTTTTTCTATTGTTAAGATGTAAACTACTATTATACTAAAATTAAGGGTTGCATCACACGCCCGAGAATGATGTGGACTACAACCATTTGATGGCTATCTTGTAGATCTACGCTGTAATCTTTGAATTGATCCACTTTCGACTCAAAATTATCACATATATATATATATATATATAATACGTATGGGGTGGATGTAGCGCTGCTCTCGCAGGTGAGTGATGCGGCTGTTTTGGCAATAAAAAATATATAAGAGTATAAACTAAATTCACTCGATGTTCAAAAGAAAGTAATTTATTTGTTTCATTTCTTTTTACAAAGTTATAAAACGTTTCTTTACATTTGAAGCCGCTTTTAAAATGATGTAAGTGTGGCTTTTGGAAAATCTAGTTGCAGCTCTCAAACTTTCCTGAATTTCTCCAACATGTGGCTCTCATTGACATGATGTTTGGTCACCTTATATCTTAAATATGTATTAGAGCATTTGGTATGTTTTAATTTACTGTTTTTATTTTTTCTCAATGAGGCTTTTGGTCAGCACAGATAAATTTGTAAAGGCCTAATATTTTTACACGGGTCGGAATTGGGTGATTTTTATGCCTCAAAAATCCATTTATCAATGATCAACTTTATTCACAATTATAATTTAAGGTGCCAATAACTACTCTGTCCTTTGAATCGTCGACCGAAAACGTTTGAGTGCCATTGAAACAGTCAACAACTAGAAGTGCTCAAAACATGCTCTGAATGTCTTACTTTTCCCTTTAACTGAAACATTTTTGACTCTTTCTCCGTGACTTCCCACGATCAGCAAGAAAATTTACGAGCGCTAGAGGCTAAACAAACAAACCTTTTATATGACAGCGTGATAATTCAAGTCAAGGGCATTAAATACTGAAAATGTATTTAATTTTTACACCGGAAAACGCGACGTTTGTTTGCGTAAGCGTTGGCTAACTTCCAAAAGTGTAAAGAGCAAGGAAAATAAAGAAAAGAAAACATGATACATCGTCATTAAAATTTCTTCCGTGTAAAGAACTGATATTTTAGGAAAGAATTAAGCACCCAGAAAGCGAGATTTGTATTAAATTCACTTCTTTTTCTTTCCTGGAACTTGTTCGATTGCTAGTGCGTGATGTTATTGAATTTATTTTATTCGTGAAATGAAATTAAACGTTTTCTTGTTTGATAAATTTTCAAAGCGCGACGATTAACAGCAATATCCCACTCGGGTTGCTATTAGCCGTTTATTAATTCTCTGTAATTAGCGTAATTAGCGGAGTTCAAACTTAAATAGTCCCTTCCTGGATTACAATCTTGCAGCGATGATGCTTGCATTAACTCATTTTATTATGATTGTATTAAGCTCTCCTGCTGTGAAAAATCAATAATTCTCAATTTCGAATGAAGATAAGCCAGTAATCTAGAACAACGTTTCCAATAATTCGTTCTAAGCGAACTTTTTACCTTCTGAAGAGATTTAATACAGCTTTTCGGAAGTCAAAAATAGTACATTATTGATGTACATGATTTATTAAATCGATCTGAATGTAAGCATTCGATACATGAATGTGTTTCTGTGTTGTACCTCATTCAGACGGCAATGAATGTGTCCATTTAAATATTTCCATCGAGGTTATGCCAGATTAAGGCTCTAGCTTTTTTTCTTTATGTATATATTCTTATGCGTCTGGAAGCAGTACCCTAGTTTTCTCCAATTAGAATAGATTATTATTTTTTAGAAATATATTAGTTTTATGTGGAAACTGCTTTATTAATACCTCTTACGGTACTGTTGTTTTCATTTGGCGATGTTTATGTGCAACAAATAAATTCAAAAATTGCTGCGTATTGATGAGGCCTAAATCTTCATTTATCTTTCATATGATAATGCGTTGCACATCTGCGTAACAAATTGAATAATATAGTAAATAATTTATGTGTCTGTGAGTATTTTAGAAAAATAATAATGAATCGAAACAGCACATCCAAAGTTTTATAATTAAATGAAATACTTCTTCTTAACCTTTAAAATAGCATATTGATCTTTATATATTTTTGATACATATTTGATAGATATTACAATGTGTTTTAAAATAAAAATGCAACATTTAGACACCCAGCAGCGTGTCAGCCAAATTCGGAACAGACGGAAAAGAAAACATCGAGACACCGGCCATGTGTGTCTTACACGAACCATTTCGAACTACTTTCGACTCCCCCATTACTCAAAAACTATTAGACCTACAAATTGCGATTCTGTATGATTAATAGAACACCTAGAATGCCAAATTTCATTAATCTAACTCTTACGGAATTATTAAGATCTGAAATGTGCCATTTTTATCACTCACTGACTGACTTATTCATCAAAAACCTAGATAATTTCTAAATGACTTAAGATACTTGAAATTTGGCATCAAGGTAGATCATTCAGCATATACAAAGGAAAAAAATATAAAACTTCAAAAAACTACATTATTATCGAGGTTAAACCAAATAATACTCATAACGAGCATTTGACACCGTCACCAATAGATGTCGTTGGTTCCGCGCCATCAGATGCTAATCAACTTTGCCGACAGTGAAGTATAAAAACCTATTTAAAAACGTTGCAATGATAGCGAAGAGGGAAAGTGCAGAACCGGCTCTTTTTTCACTTTTGTAGTGGGTTCTGGCCTAACTAGAGCGATAAGCTGACTAAAACGATATCGCGAAAAGAATGCCAATAGATTTTAAACGATAAAAGCATTGCCGATCAATAACTCAATTTAACTAACGAAACAGATGCCAGATTCAAATAAAGCAATAGAAAATGTAAAAAAGAAAGATGAATCTATGCTGTAAAATAAGATTTGAACATTTATATGGTTTAATAATTAAAAAAAATCTGTTTAAACTTATTATTTCCAGTTTTACGTTGCTTTAAAAGTCTAAAATTTCAAAAAACTACATTATTATCGAGGTTAAACCAAATAATTATGCCGACAATTTAATAATTATTGTTTACAGTCGATTACTAATAGATGGCTTTGTACCGATTAAATCGCGCAAGCGTAGCGTTTCGGCGGACCTATAAATAAGCAGAGGAACGCACGACTGCTGTATCTCAGTTTAAACCTTTAGTTGGTTAACTGGTTTTCGTTTGAAAGCTGATCTTTCTGTGCCAAGTGATTATGCCACTAAGCCAAGTGATTATGAATCGACAATTATGAGTTGTACAATAGTATTATTGGCCAATGACTCAGTAATTTTACAGAAAATAATTCCAGTGCCACCCGACGGAAATTGTTTATTCCATTCAATAGCATTTTCGCTGTATAGTTCTACTAATTTACAACAAGCGAGTAACATTCGTGCAACAATTTTAGAATACGTCTGTTGTAACTGGAATGATTTCAGTGCATGGACCTGTAACCAGAACTGTGATCCTTACAATTCTGTCAAAGAGTATGGCTTGAATATGCTTCGTTCGACGACTTACGGAGCTGTTTCAAAGTTAAAAGCTTCAGGAGATTTATATCCGATACTCGTGGAAGTGTATCAAGATGTGCTCTGCGTCGTTTTTGTTTGGTGTAGATGGCCGTCCCCCAAAGCAGTTACTGTTTTCGGCAGCTTGTCGTCAGGGCATTACGATCTTTGTATACCAGTAGATCAATGCAATGTAGATAGTCCGAATATTCCTGGTGTCAAGTTTACAGTGGGATGCAAACATGTCACGAAAAAAGCGTCCGTCAAAGCGGAAACAAGATCGGTCCAAAACATCAGATAAAACCCGTAATGAGCAAGTACGTGAAGCAAATCTCCGGTATAAAAAACACCCTGAAGTGAACTGAAGAACCGTCAAACGTTATGCAGCCAACAACCCCGACGTTCAATAAGAAGCCGTGAAATGTTATGCGACCAAGAATTCTGAGGTTCATCGTGAAGTCATCAAACGTTATACGATCAACAATCAACGATCCTGAGGTTAATCAAGAAGTCGTAAAGGCTATACAGAAAAAACTCCAGTGGTAAATAAAAAGGCCGCTAACACTTATCAGGCTAAAAAAAAATCTGAAAGGTTTCAGATTTTAAATTGCGTTCAAAGGGGCTTTTTTAATGTTTTGCGTCTTACCTTTATTTATTAAATATCTTGCTCTTCGCACTTAAACCATCAAATTCAGTTCAACAGCAATATCGCAAAATAATTTTAAAATGAGTATATTGTTACTTTTTTACTTCTTCTTCGTACGTACGTTAAAGGTATAAGGTATTTCTCCCGCCTTCTTCGCATGCCTTCGTGGTGTAGGGGTCTGCATGCTCGACGCGTAACCGAGATGTCCGTGGTTCAATTCCCTGCGAAGGCGTTGCTCATTTTTCTTGTCTCCTGCTTCGTAATAACCTAATTTCTCTGCAGTGGCGCCCAAACTAAAAGGGTTGTGGATGATGACTCTCCACACCCAGGATTTGGCGACTAGGTCCCCTAAAACCCTAGTCGCCCTTTAAAAAGGGGAGTATATAAGGTATATCTCCCACATTCATAGCGTGCCTTCGTGGTGTAATGGCCAGCACACTGAGCCGGTATTTCAGAGGTCCGTGGTTCGATACCCCGGCGAAGGCATTGCATATTTTTCATCTCTCTTGTTCCAAAAAAAATACGTAATGTCTCTACAAAGGGGCTCGTGGATTTGGAGTGAATAACGACGACGACACTTGATGAAGTATCAAAACACACTTTATTGGCCAGTATTTTTCAAGACAACTCCAAAATCACGCTTACAAGTCGTCGAAGAACTACTATAAACGCGCTGAGAAAATCAGGGACCTTCAGTCTAATAGGCTAAACGGTAGAGACAGCTTCACGGCAAAGCACTAGAGTATTGCTCCCGACTCTGCTCGGTCGTTCTCGGAACTCTGTACTCTCGAGACTCCCCACGCTACAACTCGCGATGCACTCGACGATATACTGGAGTACAGCTCCCGACTTGGTTCAGTCGTCCTGAAACTCAGCACACTCTAACGTAAATCTCGACGACGCACTAACTCGCGATACACTAAGAGACTCTCTAGATGCACTCGAGGACCAACTCGGCACTAGACTACGAGACACTTGCTTACTGACTGACTATCAACTCGGTAGACTAGGCACTGACTCCGCGCTGATCCACTCTCCGCAAACCAGCAGGGTTTATATAGCTTTTGGTTTGTGTTCGAGAACATTCTGGGCTAAACCAGTTCGAATTCGTTCCAGAAGGTTCTCCATGCGTCTATATCACATCGCCAATTTTGTCGCCAAATGTCCCCAAAAGGGCGATTTCTCGCCAAGTAGGGCAACCCTGCCTTTCTTTGCTATTTTCTGGCAACCTTTAACCTGGTTTGCGGGGAAGCTATCTTACCGCGCCTGGACATTTCATAACAATATCTTTAGAATTTCTGATACACAGTTCCGTTCGCTTTAGACAAAAAAAATTTTTTTGCCCCGTAGAGTGTTCCCATTGCTAGCTTTTAAATCGTTTGAGTTTGTTCATCAAAAATTCGTTAAAGTTTTACAAAATATGAAATAGATAATAAAACAAAATCCAAATGCGGGTTTCCAGATGTGCATATTTGGGTGGAAACGTACGTTATTCAAAATTGGATGCCTCTAAGTACCGTTGTTTTATCACATTTGGAGAAATTTATGTACATTTATGCAGATTCTTGATTATTTAGATTTTAAATAAACTCCACTTTATACTTTTGGTTTTTCCTGAAGAAGAGAAAAATATATCTGCAATCGATATGGGTTATTCAGGTGAGGTTAGTTTAGTTAATTATGCAAAGCATTCGAGGGCTAGCTGTCTGAGATGAGGGAGGTTTTCGTGAACGAATTTTTTAGGGAAATTGTCTTGGGTTCACGTTATGCATAAGGCAAACTGCGGAAACACCTTCGCAGTTAATCCTGAATCGAAATCATGTCGAACTAACAGTATTATTTAGTTATTTATTCACTACATCTCCGCCATTATGCATTGTAAAAGAAGGATAACCCGTGGAGGACTTTTTAAGAGAAACTGGCTCGTATCCAGATTACCCCATATGGGAAAAATTGCAGCCAGCCCTTTCGCCGAAACAAACCCGGGACCGAACTAACAGTGTTCAGCCTCTTTTACCACTAGGCCGCTGGTAGGGGAACTAAGAGTATTCAGCAGTGTTATTTACTCGGACATAGCCAAGTGGGCCAGAGCTTATTCAAAATTTACGCCACATAAAGTCTCTTTTGCTGATATGTTTTCTATAAGCATCACAAAAGAAGAGAACGTGAAATTGATGTGCAAACTGCTGGTCAAAGGCACCTGCAGCTCGCTTAACTTTAAAATGGTTAAAATGTCTAGGGAATACTTCATGAACTATACGTTTAGTTCAATAATTAATCGCTTACCATATTTTTAATGTAAGGTTTTTTGGGGGAAAGCAATTTAATGTTGTGCCCATTATGTAATTATTGTTATTGCCACGCATAAATACAGTTTTTCTTTGTAAATAAATCATCGCGTATTTATGCATTATTTCGAAGCTTCACTTGGTTAACATATGGCAATACGATTATTACCATGCCGTACAAAACATTAGTGATATGTAAATACATGCAAATTATCTTAATGAAAGTTTATTATAAATACCACTTTATACGCGATAGTGTATTGTAGTGTGGCTATCCGTTTATGATTTAAAAGCATTCGAAATGCAGAACGCACGTTATAGCATATTTGTGTTATCATTTGGAATTTTTAATACATTAAGGGCTTTTCATAGATGTTTTACAGATAGCTTTATTACCAATTATCATCATTCTTCAAGCTGGCAGATTTGATACTCATGCTCTCTCTCTCTATATATATATAGAACAAATATAAATATATAATAATAATAATAATGGAAAATATACGCATCGAATAGGTTCGAAATCCCACAAATAACTTTGGGTTTTTACGTTATGATTTCACTTACGCTGTTATGTTTTTATGTTCGAATCTGTTAAAATAAATTTATGTAGAACAGTATTCGTTATACAACTGCTTTATCAAGACCCGATTGCATCTAGTTCAGTTTCAAGGTACTGAAACTGTGCTCAAATAAGTAATAAATGATTCTGCCCATAATCTGTTTACTATGAATCTTAGCGTTGGCCAAACTGTAAAATCACTGAACTCTGGTACTTTCGCTTGGGTTCATATCCTAGTGAAAAGACACGGGCGAGATCTACGTGGAAACATTGATAGTGTTTTTCATGTATAACATGAAAAGAAGCCAGATTCCCTTAAAAGTTCTCTACAAAGACATTTTCTTGGCATAGGCAGAGAGCTCTCACATACTTTGAATATTATCTAGAAGTAATCTACGTAATCTAATAGCATTAGTCCTCTGTTTGTCCAGATTTGGGATCTCAAGAAAGATGATGAATTTAGAATATAAATCGTTTGGGACTATTGGATCCAATGTAATAGTTTTTACGTACTAATTGATTCTTTCGTTCTCGCTGTTACCTATTTGTTCTCTCATCTACTGCTGAATTATTGCCGTTAGTGTGTATGCCTAGGTTTGCAAAGATGTGTTTTGTAGAAACTTTCAAAAGATTGCAATGCAAAGAGATAATTTCAAATGTGGCCAAACCCTAGAAAATTTCGATAACCTATTCTCCTTTTCTCCTAAAACTAGCTACATATCTCCAGAATCTTTTCACGTAGAATTATAAATAGTACAAAATATTAAGGCAGTTGAATATGTGAAAATTTATTAAGTGACAAACATTAAAAATTATTCAAAAGCGCAATAAATAAACCATAAGATAACGTAATAAATTAATAGTAAATGAGTATACGCAAATGCACAGTAACATAAAATAGATGAAAATCAGTACAGAGCAAAACAGAAGCAATCAAGCACAAATATGTGCAGATATTTACATCAACTCTGCAAAAATGTATTGCAAATGATTATATTGTTGCGTGCGTACGGGTTCGTTATACATTGAATGCACAAGTCGTAAAAAGTTAACAAAAAAATTTATTCTTTCCACAAGAAATAAATTAAAATGCTGAAATATTTCTTCACAGATCTTCGCACAATATCACAATATCTCAAACGATTAGCAAAAACTCAGTTCAAAACACATAAAATAGTTCTATCTCACAGCGAAATCGCTACAATCAATACAGCATTAAGTAAACAAACAGCAGTTCGCTTTTTACAGCTACAAGTATAACAGCAACAACAACAACAACTAACTAACTGAGATGAGGTGTTTCACCTCGGCTTTTATAAGCTTTTTAATTATCAGTAGAACAAACACGATTTTTCTAGAATTTTCTGGATGGCAACAGTAATTACGAGATATTTATTTATTAAGCATTAAATGCACGCGCTCTTTTATTAGTCCAAAGGGATTTAGTCCCGAAGGACTATTACTTTCGTTTTGCGATTTTGCGTTGAATCACTCTGAATGCCCGTTTCACTTTTCAAATTGTTGCCACTAAATGTTATCGCTCTGCATTAAATTTTAAAAAATGAAAAATCTGCATAAATGTATGCATGTTTCTCGCATTGTGATAAAACCTAGAGCCATCGAATTTTGAATGACGTAATCCTACTGCGAATATGGGCATCTGGAAGCCCTAATTTTGAATTTGAAATTTGCTTTATTATCGATTTTATGTTTTGTAACATTTCAACGAATTTCTGATTAACAAACTAAATGATTTCAAAGCGAGCAATGGCAACACTGTACG
>KK112061.1:44801-79299 GCA_000611955.2 Stegodyphus mimosarum | reverse complement strand
TATTTTTTTTTTTTTTGTGTTTTTCTCTTCTTTTTCAGAGCACTATCTAAACACTACGGAAAAAATAGTCTGCATTCTTTCTTATCGAAATCAGCTAAATCTCTGGAGAATGTTGATGATTAATTTTTATGCCCTTAATTTTATTTTAAGTGCCTTCCTTCATTGTCGTCGAGAAATAACTGAAGTATTTGCTATTTTATTCGCCCATCTATGGTATTCGGTTTTTCTCCTTACTTTGACATCAGGAAGAAATCGTAATTTTGTTATTTACTAAATAGCGTTGGCATTCCCCTTTTCTGTCTCATTAGCAGAAGTTTGCTCTCTGGAGAATTCTCAGTTCATGGAAGTGTTGCCACAAATCTATCGTTAAAAGAAATTCTAGTTGACATCTAGTAGAAATTACTTTTTTTGGTGGTATGAAGGAAAAGTAATGGAAACAAAAATGATTTAATTGGTTCATTAGTTTCGAAGCACGATTTTGTGGCTTTATGTTCGTATGCTGCTTTATATCGCAGAATCTGAACGGAACGTTAATGGTTTAAAATATACTTACGAGTTTTGTTTTTATAAAATAAAATGAGGAAATATCGGCATAGTTAAAGCTCTTGACACTGAGCCTGTATGCTAACTATGTATGAATTTGCTTTTGTCGTTTCTTCTGCTATCACTTTATAAAGTCAATTATATTTAATTCCGGGTTAGGAAGCATGAAGTATCGGCAATTCTTTTGTTGGAATTCGAGCTCAGGACCTCTCGATGCTAGCTGGACGGAGCGTCACGAAGGCACGCAGACGTTCCGTAAAACTTTGGATGAGTGTTTGTGCATATTTTCGCAGTACAAATAGAAATCGGAAATTGTTGCCAGTTGACTAGAACTAAATCATGTTTTTACCTACCATAAAATAGAAAAGTTTGATTCATAACCGTAACAAAGTGAATCAACTGAAATGATATTTTATCTAAAGTTCATAGATATATTTTTCAACAAATGTTTCCTTATACCAATATTGCCATAAATAAAATACTTTTCTTACGTCTTATAACTCTTCTAACGTCTTGTTCATGTTGCCATATACAATTCAGTTCACTAAATAAAATGACACATTTACAAAATTGGAAAAAAATATCCAATCCTGAAAGCAGAATTATTTTATTATTGATTTATAAGTTATTTAAATTGTGTAATAAATTTGTCGATTCTCTTGTATGATTTTTTAAATTGGAAGCATCCATAATGCATTGTTGATTATCAGTAATGTAATGTAACATTGTAATGTTGAGAGATTTAGAAATTCAAAGTATATTTAATATGAATTAATAATACATGTTTTTTCCTTCCTGTACTCAGAATTTATTTCTAGTGCGTTTTAATGACTTGTTTCTTTAACGCGAAATAAATTGTAAATTTCATAGCATTTTTTATTTTTTGCACTTCAGGCTTCGGACTAAATTTCTGTCGAAAGGAGTTCTGATTTTTTCTTTATGCCTGGCCAATCTGTCACACTGTTTTCTAAAGAAAGATCTCCGCTTCTACTCGTTGTTAACTTTTGCTTGTGTCTCATTAGCATTCATAACTTGACCCAGCAGTGACGGGAGTTCGTGCCTCACGTAACTTTTAATACCAATTTTAAACACATCGGATTTTAAATGTATTTTTAAAATTAATGCCATGCATTCTTGTGCTTCATACTTAAGGCAAAAAAACATGACATTCATTTTATTGTTAAAGTTCAGCAATAAAATTAATTAGTAGCATAAATAAGGGTAAGCATGGTTAAGATAGGTAGACGGGTAAAAACATTTCATGAATGCTTTTAATTTTTCAGACCTTATTCCTTCAATTGGCATTAAAACTATTACTATTTAAAAATGTATCGCATTATAGATTTTCATAAAGGGAAAAAAATTAACTTTGTATAATTAAAAAATTCGTTGAGGCCAGTTTTTTAGAAGTTGTATAATTGGAAATGTTGCGGCACTAAAAATGTCGCAGCCTAACAATGATCGACAGGATAAAACCGCTGAACCGGTAGTTGGCTCCAGGTTAGGCTCCCGCGAAAATGCTCGCTGCATGTGGTTTTAATGGTTTTCCCAGTCTATAACGAGAATACTAATAGGTTTCCCATAGCATTTCTTATAGGCAGATAATATGCCACAAATCATTCACTATCAGTTTAAGATAAATAGCATAGATGCTTGATGAATTTCATCTGAAAGGGATGTTATACTGTTTCAGGTCAGCAGCGTTAACCGTGCCCGTGGGGGTGTATAATACCTCTTTTCTGAGAGATGCTTTTCAGATTCTTCGCGCTCCCTTATCTGTCAGTTTTAACATGCTATGTTTTTCTGCAAAAAAAGCTTGTCAGTAGATATGTCAATTTTAATCTGAAGTTTTTGTTACGAAGAATATATTTAAGCCCTTATATCTAAGGATGGTTTGGCGTCTTTAGAAATCAACATAAACCAGTTACTTATTTTTTCAAAATGGCTTCAATTCTGTGAAATTGCTTATGAGAATGTATATTTAATTTTGGAACTTTCAGATCATGCTCAAGCGCTGTCTTATTGGTAGCATTAATATAGGACTGGGAAATGAAAGTATCCAGCTTATAAAATTGCGTTAAGATTTTTAAGGTTTTTAAAAACGAGAATCTTACAAAAAAAAAGATATTTTAGAATTCTTACTTGTGTCTATTTCATGTAAAGAACTCATTATTTTCTTTCTTACTAGAAAACGAGATCTTTATAATTATAAAAATTGACAACATTTTCTTTTCTCTCCACATGTTACTATAAAACATTCAATTTTATTTGAAATCTTGCCACATGTCTCTTGTCTACTAGGCACGGGTTTTATTTTTTGAGTCATCAAAATATTTCTGTATCAAGCGCTTAGTATTCATAAAGGATAAGCTACTTTAATTCAGAGCTAACTACATAGTTTAATTTAGCAATGAAATATGCATATTTCATCATTTAAATTTTTTACCGTATATGAAGGCGTACAGTAAATAGTATAACTAAAACTGATCGTGAATATTAGTGAAGTGCTTATGAAAAATTAAAATGTCTTAAGAGAATTTTACTTTAACTCATTCAACCTTTGCAAATATTCAATATTTTACTAAAAACCTCAATAAATATTTATAAGTCATACGACCTATTGAACTTCAAATTATAATTGTAATGATTAGTAGTAAAGTAACAAAAAATGTGCATGCGTATTTTGATAATATTTTAATACTATGCTAGAGCACGTACGTTTTATTAACTTTTATATCATTCTAAAAAAAGAAGAGTTTTTTTTTACATTCTATGTTATCCACTTCGAGTTCGTTATTGTGTGTAATCAAGAATAAAATCAAATAATAATAACAATATTCTGTAGTAACGTTCGGCTACCTATATGCTTTTTTTTCTGATTCTGTATAAACTTTGTTTAGTTAAAGCTTGTTCCTTTCATGATAACATTGCAAACTGATTTTATTTTAGAAGCGAAAAAAATATTGAAGTAATTTCTTGTTGCCTTCATTTCAGAATTTTTTTGGAATTCGACAATTTAGCAGTTTTAATTTAAGTTATATATCATACCCATGCAGTAATAAATATCGCTGATTATAAAAGAAATTCCTTTCGGTATATTAATTTACAAATGTGAATGTACTTACATTTTTCATAACATTGCTTACGTATAGTATATAATACGATTTTATCTGTTTTGATGAATCTGCAAACTTTACACTCTAAGAATGCGATAATTTTATGATGTCTTTTAGATATTATATGGAAACTTTAAGCATAAAATTTAAGTTTTCATTTATATTTTTATGTGTGTAATTTATAACATATTCTTTCAACACATTAGATAATTCTTTTCACATTTCTTTTCCTTTTTTTAGGTAAGTAATCTTTTACTACTCGGAAGATTTCTTTAAAGGTAATTTGCATTTTGATTAGTAGCATTTTGTAGAATGTTAGCTTTTATGATTATAATGTGGAACTATTGTGAGATTATCCCGTAATGATAGTGTTAAATGTTGCTGGCTAAATTTATGTCATTTAAATGTTATATGCAAATGTATCATTTTCTTCTTCCAAATTACCAAAATGTAGTCGAAATTAACAGTTGTTTTATGAAAAGTTAACTTAGATAAATTGCATGTTTGAAATATTATCGAAGAGTAGCACGCATTTGCCGACTGCAGTAAAGTAAAGACATCGTTGTGAGTCATAAAATTATTGCACGAGTTGTCGTGAAAAATAAGTGAGCAGGTAAGACATATTTCCTTAAAAAACATAACTTAATTTTATTTAATCAAACAAAACTGTGAAATACAATCGTCTGATTGACTAATTTTGCATTGTAAGGAATATGAATGCCTCGGCATCAAAAGAGAGGGCATTTGAAAGAAAGTGTTTCTTATTCATGTTACACCTGCGTAAAGCCATAAGCAAACTCCCACGCAGCCAATTTGTTCAACGAAACTCGAACCTGAGTCGAACAACCACTGTCCAACTAGGTTATTCATATTTCAAACGTTCTGAAAAATGTTTTCTACAAAAGAGCATTCATCAGCATTTTCAATGGACATTTTGTAGTTATTTTGCTGGTATTCACATCATTTTCTCTGATCAATATCAGAAGTTAAAAGGAACTTTGAGCATTTTCCAGGTATTTTTCATTACTAGGCTATTTCTCGGGCCATTCAAATTATAGTAATGCACAAATTATCTTCAGATATGAGTCTATGTTAAACATCTTCTTTATCATACGATTTAATGATTCCATGAGTTTCTGTTTCGGTTTTTTTCAAGTGCATCTAAAATATTATAGTGCATTTTGTATTCTACTTATACATTAATGCTGAGCCACGAGGAAAAAAAGTAAATGAAGTAGATGGGCGCTTGAATGAAGCGAAGCATTATCGTGTACCTAAAAATAGAGACCTTTCAATCATCGAGATTTCTTCCTTATCTTCGTGTTCTGAAACAAGCAGCTGAATTTTTGTGAGTGGTTTTGTTTTAGATTAAAGGCGTCAGTCTTGGTATATATTGGGTGACCGTCGTACTACATTTCACGTGATATGAAATTGTGAATATCTTCACAGATTTATCACTTCTTTGAAAGGCGAAATCATTGTAAATGAAAAATGAATTAATTACTTCTGAAACATTAGATATGTCGAAAGGATTTGACTGATACTCTTGTGTGAAAAGTATAGGAATATACGTTGATGGAATTCTGATAAATATGCATATGAGAAAAAACTACTTATTACTGAGAAATTTAGATAATAATGTTAAGTAAGAAATTGAATTTCCTAAATATAAACGCAATCGAGTAAATTTAACGCACTAAAAACAAGTTTCTATTTAGCGATTTTAATTCTTATTTTAAGAAATCCTAGCTGTGCTTTAAACATAATTGCCTATGGGTTTGCAAGATGCTTTATAAATAAATTTGTGAGGAATTATCGTAAACCTCTGTCTGTGCCTTTGTGGTGCATTATAGGGAAATGCATCTAGTGGGTTTAGGTAAGCTCAAAATCAGTTTAATATTATAGAAATCATTTAGGCACCTTTCTTAATTGGATGATTTCTAAAATAAGTTACTCAAAACTTTTCAAAATAATCATAGCAAATATCTTCGATGTATAATTTCAGAAGAATGGTACATTGTTTGTAACTTTCATGACCACCATGCTCTGGCCAACAAAACTTCGACAATCAATCTGTTTAAAACTATTCATAATTCTATTGATTTGTCGCCGACTGATTTTCTGGGTTTTCCTGAAAAAGTATGGGAAAATTTATAAGGATAAAAAGGTCGCCATCCAGAAACACCGGGATGATCAAGGGAAAATGATTTTATGAGCAGTAGATTCATTATCTGAAGACTTGCATCTCAGTTGGTGGAGATTATGTGTAAAAGCGATTGAAGAGCTTACGCTTTAAGGAATTAATTTCTTTCTCGTGCCCTTTAGTGGTGAGAGGTCAGTGCGTTTATTCAGTATTTTGAAGGCCTGAGTTCGCCCCACGACAAAGATGCGGTCTGTATCTTCCAGGTTACCTCGATCCAAATATTCTTTTCATGTTCATAACAAGCACTTGAACTTAAAATGATATGCAATATTCATCATAGAATTAAAGTTGTTAAAGAATAGCGCATTAGTGTATCGTTCTAACTCCTATCGTTTGTAGGAGAAAGGAATGTAGGAATTAAAGCAGTGTTTGCATGAGGTGCTGTTGAAAAGTAGTCCTCCGGTGATCTGAAGATTGATTCAGAGAACTGGTGCGGTCTAATTTCTCGCAGTACTTCGCCCAAAGCTCTTGGCTCTGATATCTATACGCTTTAAAAAATTATAACCAGGTTTATAAACGTTTTTCTAAAACTAAAGGTACTTTGTTACGTATTACGGTAATAATAACTGACCAACAATTAGTGTTTTTTCTAGAAAAAGGGACATTTATCAGAATGTTTGTACTTTTTCGAGATTAGATATTATCGTACTAGTTTAAGCTTAAAGCTCTGTCGTAATTTTCTCTAATATCAGAAAACTATTCATAAAAAGGTGACTTGTTGACAAGGATGCAAAGTCTGCACATATAAACAACTTTAACGATACAGTTGGGCGTATTATATACTCAGATATTAAAGCACTACTAATTTCATTAAAAGGTGGATAATTGCACCCCATAGTATCATGTTAGTGTCTGTTTAGTGTCATTTTGAAATAACTACAGCTAGAAAGTTCTCTTTACGAATTTTCCATAATAACTGTAATTTGTTTAGCGAGAGGACGCTTGATAACGAAAATCCTTGTAACATTTAGCAGTCGTTGCGTATATCATTTCTATAATCTTAATTATTTGAACTGCAAAATGTGCGAAGCAGATATCATTACAAGGAACTGAACAATTAGTCTCCAATTTGATTACGCAATTGCTGGTAGACAAAAATGCAATTTGACTTAAAATGTTCCAATGTAAGAATAATTTTTTCTCCGGTCAATTCGATTGGTTAATACTGGGAAAATTACTCGAATTTTTTCAAATCTGAATTCCAATTTAGAAAACTTGGAACGCCTGGGGAATTCGTTGGCCAAAGATATAACGTTTTCATTAATTACAGTTTTGTACGTTTGTTCGAGTAAGAATTTTAAGAAATGTTTACTTAATTTTTTGGCGGTTATCAAATTCTTTAGCTATATTTCCCCTGTTTTGTATGTTGTCCGAAAATAGAGTGGCCGGATATGCTATCTGTTTTCTCTCGGTTATTTTTGAAAATACCTTTTATTTTCGGCAATATTATATCACATAGGAGACACATTATTTGAAGAATATGCTTATAATTTTATTTGGTAACAGAATATTTGTACTTTATGTAGGAATTGTAACTGTAACTGAGTAAGATTATGTAAAGAGCGCCATCTAGATTAGGGTGTGGTCAGACGAGAGGTTGACGATAGTGAACACAGACGTATTAAGTTGTGACGATTGTTCTTTTTTTTTCTTTTCTTTTCATTCCTATGTAAATAAATAAATTCTATTTTAACTTCATGAATTAGTTGTGCATATCGTAGATTTTCCCCATATTTATAAGCATTTGTATTTACGAGACTTGTTTTTGCGCCACCATTTCATTCAAAATTGCCTCCAAATTGTAAAATTTGAAAAATGCAAATTGACAGCAAAATGCTCCTAAACTGTGCAGGAAATAATATATAGTACCTTATTTTACCTTTTGTATTATGCTAATTATACCTAATTGGCGGTTTATAATGTTTACCTTTAATGTGAACTAGGCCCTTCATGGCCACCAAAGAATTAATGAAAAATCATATTAGAGTGGCTGAAGTAACTACACGAGAAGACTGAAGTCATGCTCAGAAAATAAGATTGTAAAATATAAAACTCTCTTTATATTTTAGAACACATTCTTTGAAATAAAAAAGTAGATGAATATTGGAATTCAACATGGTTCTGATTAGGATTCTTTTATTTTCAATTACAAAGTTAAGCAAAAACTATCTAATTAATTGCAATATTTCATTATGTCGACGGAAGAAAAATTAGGAAAAAAACTTTATTTCCTATTTCTATATAGGCTTAGTACTGGCCAGTGCATTTAAAGCAAGTCTAAATGAAAATCGCTTAATATTGGCTGCTATAACAGCGCAGACTATTATAATACCGGTAGTGCTGTGTATACAATCTATGTGATTTATTTAATGTTTAAACAGCGTGATTATTTTTGACAGTGTGATAATTATAAGATTCTTCCTCTTATTGTAAATCTGATTTATTAAACTACCTGATTACAGGACCGTACCAAATCTTAGACCAAAAATATAGCAAAAAAAGATCTCTTTCCTTCGAGTAAATATGGGATTTCTTCGAAGGAAATATAATTATTTACAGCTGTATACGCAACATATTTGTCACTGCAACCTTATCATAATATCTCATATGGCAGCAAAAGCATATTTAAATGCTGTAACCTTATCATAACGTCTCACATAGCCTCTCTTCTGACGTTGTTATGTGCTAACCACCGAAAACTGGTCATCACGAAATTGTCTTTCGTATTTTTTCATGTTTCCCGCGTTTCGGTCGAATGGAATATAAACATGGGTTAGTTAAATATTTCATTTTCATTTTGAGACTGAAAGTCTTCAGCTGCCTTTGTCAGTTTCGGAGTTAATTTTTTGTGCTTCGCCACTAAAGTAGCTTCAAACACAATTCAGCCGTCTGTGTATAGTTTTACTTCCCCATAGAAACTGTCGGGGCTGTTCAATTTAAGAATCTTATATATTGTAAGGTGCTAAATTTTTGCCCTAAAAGATATAGGATACATTGATGTTCAATGAATGATAACTTGTTGTTCATCTTGAAGACATAATTTATTCACAAAGAATTCTTTCTGTTAACTACCCTTACGATAATATAAATGTCACCTGCTGTAAGAGTATTTTTGTTCCGGTAGACTTTTAATTTTCAGAATTATCTTCATGCAAGTTTCTACATGTTTTGGTGTCAAATGATGGGTCAATTTCTCGCCCACATCCACATTTCACGGAAATCGAATCCATTGGCCAATAACAGTTTATCACAGCTGTTGGAACGTTTATTATTATTCAACCATAACATTTCTGTCCATTTATTCTCATTCTTCATGTCGTTTGCTTCCTGATTTTTGTAAAACAGGAGATAAAAATCTGGTACTGAAATCCTGATGTTCTTACAGATGAAGTTGACAGATTTCGATTGAATCAAATGTATAAACAAGGGGAGCTGGCGTATAATTTTACAAATAAAGCACTGACATGAATTTTGATGCAAAGCCAGAGAAAGAGACTAAAGAGAGATCCCTTCATGTTTATTTTTTTATTTTATTAAATTAAATGGTAATCGATCAAGCAAAAGTATTGTTTATGTACTGATTAATCCGTTCTGTTAATTTTGTAATGATATTATAATTTAAACACGCTTTAGCAATATGTTTTAAGCATCATCAGCATTTAAAAGCATTTATACTGGGTACTTCAGACTACATACATCTGCTAATTTCTGAATCTCAGAAAATTAGTAAAATTGCAGCAACGTTAATGTACTAGTCAATGAATTAACTGTATCGAATATGAAAATACATATTTATTTAATAAAACTTTTGTAAATAATCTTAAGAATTTGTAAGGTGTCTCTTTTGATGCTTATTGTTGTTTTTAATTTAATTTGAAATACAAATATTATTTTTATGTAATAAAATCCTGGCTATCATGTTTAAAGGAAACTTTTAAAAATTGAAGAAATTTTTAGACCTAGATGCAGCTTATATACTGCTGAATTATTTTCCTATTTATATATATATATATATATAAGATATAGAACTGTCCGCCCCCTTTTTTTCGCACAGTATACATTACTCGAAAAAACAAAATGGATTCAATCAAATGGTATTTGCCCAAAATACAATTTATCTAAATATACAGCTGGTACCGTATGGAAAAATTTGATGCGTGCCCTACATGACTTCCTTGTACGGAATATTAAATTATACGCGTTTTGCATTTCATTTAGACTTATGGGATTGAATTAAATCTACTTCGTCGATAGCGCATAAACCACAATAGAATAAGAGCACTCTTTAAAATTCACTATATTTGTTTACCATAATGACAATCTGGCGCTAGGTTCACTTAACAGCGTTACATCTCATTTATTTTATAACTTAGAATGCACAATTATGTATATCATCTGAAGAATTATCTAATCGTTGCTACATGTTCTATTCAAATGCTATGATAAATCTAAAACGATGTATAATAGAAGTTAAACAAACAAACCAAAAAAAGAAAAAGTTTTTCACAGACAATTCAATATTTCTCATTCAATTAATTCAGATCTCCCTTCGCGAAAAGGCAAAAATATATAAAAACTCAAAATATCTATATTAAAATTGCGAAGTAAATCTTAAACACTTATTTCCTCAAATAAATTCCAGAATAGATTAAGCATGATTTAATTCGCAATAATAGAAGAAAGCGTAATCTTTGTTGTTGCAAAGCTTAGTTTCTTTAGATTCGCAACAAATAAACTATTCTACTAAGTTTCAAATGTAAACAAGGCCGCTATGGCCAAAATAATTAGGCTTAGCCGCACTTAAACAACTTTTAAACTGTTGATAATTCTGCAAATATAACGTGCAGGTTAATTAAAGGCATAAAAATCTTAACCGGCAGATAAGAACAACATAATTCAATCATTTTTAAAGCAAAAGAAATGCATAATTTACAAACGTATAAGAATAAAGAAACAGCTCATTCAGCCGAGTAAGAGAGTGAATATATATACACGTACATTTATATATTTTTGGTGCGGCCGATTGCAACCAAAATAGGAGGTGCTCATCTACATGTTATAGCAGTCCTCTATACAAAATTTCACCGTTCTGAGTTGACTCGTTTTTGAGTAATGCGAGATACATACATACGTACGCACAGACGCCACGAAAAAAATATCTTCAGAATCCATTTTAAATCAAGTTTATAATTTTTTAGGGGGAAAAGAGTCTTTTACTCTGTGCTTACGTTCAGGCAAAAACATCGTTAAACTGCATTCGATAGCGGTCAAAATGGATATTTTTGTTGAAATATGATACCTGAATTTTTCTCGGTTACAATACTTCCTTTTTACTTCGTAAAAAACTTTACTTTATAAAAAACAAACTGTATAATTTATGTTCGTGTAAGAATTAGGCTACGAGAAAACATTAAGAAAGTTAGAAAGGTGGAGTACATAGATGTTGAAAAAGCATTTGTGAAATGGTTCGCTATTCATTGAACCAGTAATCTGCGAATAGTTAGACATATGCTTCAGATAAAAGTCAATAATGGAAAAGAACAAACAACAAATTTAATAACTGCCCATAATGATAATGGTAATTAAAATAGAATAGTATTTTTAAAAAAATAGATTTATTACTCATTTCTTTTAATAAATGTGAGACTGTTAATCAATTTTTTTTGTTCATCATTTAGTTTTTACGTGTTTTTGTGAGACATCCATTTTTCTTATCAGATCAGATATAGCGAACTACCCTCCCTGAAGTTTGTTTTAGGGGGGTTCGACTGTATATAAATTCAGTATGAATAATTTCAATTGCGTATGTATAAAAGTAATGAAATTCTTAATAAATAATTGAGAACGAATTAATAATTCTTAATAATTCTTAACAATTAATAATTTTTAATAGAGAATTCATTGAAATATTAAATAACGCATTGCAGCGAGAGTTCATAAAAATCAAATTACTTAAAAACAGTATTGAAGGAGGACTGTTAAGGAAATATCTTTTAAATTTTCAAAGGAGATCTCTTCTTCTTTTACCGCCTTTTGTTTGTTTGAAATATTATAAAACTTTGATTTACGGACGAGCTCCATCGAAAACATTTCATCCAGAAACCCTTTTAAAAAATTAAATTACATATATCACGGTCTCGAAAAAAAAGAAAAAAAAAGAGTATTCACTTTTGATAAACACACACAACCCAAAAACTGAAGATAAATCCGATGAAATTTCATTCGAACGCGAATCATCATTTTTAAAAATCGTCGCCGAATTACTTACACTTCGTTCTCCTTTATTTGTGTAAAGATACCTCTCATCCCTCGGCCACCCCTACTCCGATAAAAGGAAGATCGTTTTCAGGGAGGTCGTTTGATTTTGAAGGTTGGGAGGGTAGCGAAATGAAGAAGAAGAGAAATCTCGGGTTTCATTTGAAGAAAAGCAACACAAAGGCCAACAGAACCTGATTCATACATGCTTGCACTCCACGAAAGGACACCGGGAGAGATAAGCCGTAATTCTAGAGAGCCTTTTTTTATTTTATGCTGTGTGGGCCTTGAAATAAGAATAATGTTTTCTTTTCCTTTTGGCTTCAGTAGTTTCGGATTTCGAAGGAAATTTGAAAAATGTTTTATTGAATAGTAATAATTTTATAAGTTACTCTTTATTTCTGCGGTAAGGCAGGGATCTAAAGCTTTCTTCGTTTCTTTCCTATAGACGCCATGAGAAGCTTAATTTAAATATTAAATTATAGTAAAATGCAAAAGTTCTACCATCATACTAGGAGAGCTCTGGGAATGAAACTAACTTATATTTACTGTATGCTCAAGAAAAATCGCAAAATGAACAAACAAACAAACAAAAAAGCATTGCGTTTCTTTTTTGAAATAAATTCGTATGATAATTAGGTAGTAAAATGTAATAAACTCGATGCCAGGTAATTTATATAAACCATTGATTTATGCGAAGTACGCAATATTTGGTGTGTTAGAAACATTTTTATTAAACAATTAAATTTTATTATTAAAATTTCTTAAATTTTATAAATCTTATAACTGTATTATTTATAAAGCCGTATAAGTATAATTAGACGATGACACAGTAAATAATATAGTCGGAATGTAGTTTAGTTTAGGATTAGGGTTCTTGCAAAGCATTTGAGAGCTTTCTGCCTAGGGAAAAGAAATGCTTTCGTGAACGTCCTTTTTTAAGAAACTGGCTTCTATTCATGTTGCACATGGGGAAAACCACGAGCCATCCCACAGTTAGTTCGTTTGCCGGCATTTGAACCCTTATTGAACTACCAGTGTTCAGCATTTTTATAACTCGAACTCTGGTAACCTCCTCAGTGAATGAAATCCGAGGGTACCTCTACTACCAACCTGTCGAGTGCTTTCATAAATAACTACAATGCAAAACATTATATGCCATATCTAGTATTTGAACGCCAACACAATGTTTAGTTTCTGATAACTTTTATGCCATCTGGAACGGTTACGAAGAAGAGAAAGGACTATTAAAGGCACTTCTGTCGTCAAATTTAAATTCATTTTAAACATCGGAGAAAAAACCTTCAGAAGAATAAACAATGTTTCGTTATTTTGCTCATTTGCTACTATGCTACCACAGCTGTACAAGCACACACACGCACGCACACGCACACACACACACTTGTAAAGAAGAGGAAGGTTCTAAAAGCTATTGCTTAAAAGTACATTTGATAATGTAGTTCCAGAGTAAAAAAAATTGCACCTTGAATAAACAATAATACAATACTAAAAAAGTAAAAGTAATCGCAAAAAAAAAAAAACTTAATGTAAGAAATACAAAACGAGATAAACTTGAAAAACTAAAAGGGATGAGAAAAAATCTAACAAATTATAAAAGAAAAATTATTTTAAAAGATGCATGCTAAAAACCAAAAACATTTCAAAAACACAGAAAAAAGACAAAGAATGACAGTAAATGGTAAATTAGCCTAACTCGAGGTTTAACACGGACTTATCAAGGAAAAAGCGTGATAAAATTCGAATCCAGGTAATACTATTAGCGCGTTTCGTCAAACGAAAAAATTTGAGACTGAAAGCGGAATTACATTAAGAGAATAATCAAATTAAATTAATTTAATATAGTAAGTCTCAATGGTTTCGCTTCTTTTCCCGACGCGCTTGCCATAAAATTGTAAATGTAAAACTTATTAATTGTGCGAGAAAAAACTATACAAGAAAGCCTAGTTGTAGAATGTACAAATTAAAATAAATAACCCAAAACCCATTAGTCAAAAATTACACAATTTTAAGTAGATCTCAATGAGCTTGAAGAATTAAAACTTTGTTACAGAAAAAAATTAAAATAAACTGAAAAATAAAAATAAAAATAACGCATCAAAATGGGTCTGGCTAACACCAAAGGCAAAGCTCAGGGGAAGAAAAAGAAAAACATACCTGCGTCCATTGCATTGGCCTGATCAAAGTAAAGTGAGCAGAAATCGCTGAAAGAGGTTGCCAGAATTAGAAGAATTCCAAAGGAGTGTAACCAGAAAAGAAAATTAGTCAAAATTCACCAATTAAGTGAGACGACGTAGAAGGGGGAAGCAAACGTCACGAAGCAGTAGCCAATGGTACGTAATGGCCAGTGAGGCAAATCTTGGATCCAAAAATGGAAGGTTTTCGAAGGTGGAAGACGGATGCTATTCTTACGAAATGGCGTCTTGTTCAAAAATAAGTTGCGAAAAAATGTGAAGGCGAAAGCAAAATGGCAAAACTAAGAATGTGTTTACTGGCCCAAAAGCAGTTGAAATTGGAAAAAATCAGCAATTTGTTAGTAAAAAGTCGTAATTCTTCACGCTAGAGGGCTGGCGAACAGTTCGAAACGAAATTGGCCCTTAAAATTAATAAAAGGATAGTAATCAAAACAGTTATACAAAAAACAGCAATATTAAATAATAAATTTAATAATTTAACTGAAGTTCTGTATATATATGTAATAAAAAGTGGGAAAAGATAGATTATACTATCCGAGGAAAAAAAATTGAAAATAATTTAAAATGATATAATTTGAAAATCATAAGTTTCTATTAAATTTAGAACGAAACAAGATGATAACCGAAAATTAAACTTTTGTATAACTATAAATATATGTGATATTTCTGAAGCATAGAAGAGGAATCAACTTGCAGTCGTTGTAGCTTATGGTGAAGGCTTACAGATGAAGATAACAAAACTTGAAAAATTTCCAGTCCTAATTTCCGCGCATATAAAATTATCTCAGTATATATTTATCCAATTATAATGAAATCCGATACGTTTCTATGATTCAATCATAATGCAACAGGATAAATTTCTATGTACATTGGTTTTAACAAGAAATGACGCAGCCATTTTACGGAAGCGAAGCGAGGGATATTAGCAAGGTAGAAGCTAGCACAATAATGATGTAATTAACTCGCAAGAGGTATTTATACCAGAGTAGATGCAATTCTAGAGACAAGATATGATTGGTTAATATTAGCTTTAGTGGCCCTTTTCAAGCAGCGTTACATAACGATAGAAAGATCTCGAATTTGGGAGAACGGATGAATTTAGAGGGAGAGCACCAAATCTAGAATGTTAATTTTGAGGTCGCCAGTTATTTTTTAAAGCAGCTATTATATTTTGTTACATCTTACATATATATATATATATATTAAAATTCAAGATGTAAAAAATTTTAAACCTAACGAAATGCCACTTAAATATTTGAAAGTTTCCTAGTATCTTCGTGAAACAAGTTGCACAAGTGAAATACAAAAGAAAAAGACAAGTTAGAAACTAAATTACATTACAACTGGAAAAATATATATATGAATACATAAAAATATGAAGGAAAATTATTTACAAATTACTAACTCAATTTTCAGTACCAAATTTTTATTTAAATACAACCCCTTCAAAGCACCATTCTTTCCCTGTAGAAAACCGCAATGCGAAAGCTCTTGTGCAGTCATCATTTAAGATTAAAACAAAGAAGCCAAGTTTATAAATGCAGTATTCTCTTTTGCTGTTTGCACTTGCCTGCTAACTGACGACTCTTCATTTAGCTGTTTTCTCCATCATTTAAAATTTAAGAAGTATGCGCAAAAATTGTGGGGTTGCATTACGCACCCAAGAAAGATGTAGATTACAAAAAAAAAAAAAAAAAAAAAAGCTATGATTATTCAAGTATCTGTGGTTTTTTCCAAAATTACATTTAATTATGACGCTACCAGTATGTCTGCGACTTCCAGTCATCTACTACGGCAGTGATCGCCAAACCATCGATCGCGAGCTACTAGTAGCTCGCGATCGATAGATTGGTCCGGTTTGGCTACAAGATTTTGCTTTTCTCGCAGACATCGCCGAAAAGTTAACTTAATATCCTTAACTTGCGGTTTCAAGGTAAGGATAGTGGCGGAACAATTTCAGATGTTGCTTCATACTCAAAAAAGCTGGAACTGTAAGGAAAAAGTATCATCCAGGGTGAATGCAAATACTTTGCCTGTTTGAAACAAACCCTTGATAAGAAGGGGTCTTCAATGCCTCCTTACAAGAGCAAACAATATGTTGAAATTATATCAGATTTGAAAAGAGAATTGAGCAAATGCTTTCAAGATTTCAAAAGGATTTCAATTGTTGCATTATTTGTCGAATTGCCTTTTATAGAGACTGATGATGAAGAATTCTCTACTTATGTCATGGTGCATTTTGAATTTCAAGAAGTCAGTGCTGCAGTATAGTTGGAACTGATTGATTTTCAAAATGATTTATCTATAAATTCGCTTTGTTTCAAGTTTTGAAAATATTTGACAACTTATTCCCCCCCAAATATCCACTTTTGGCCCAGGTTTATCTCAAAATGAAGGCAATATTCAGCCTTACATATCTGTGTGAGATTTCTTTTTCCAGTATGAAGTTTATTAAAAGTAAATAAAAAACATATTCACTGATGAACACTTGAACAACTGTATTCGAATGGAAGCCACTACCTACTTTCCCAACATTAAAAAACTTGTTGATGACAAAAAAGATTTCCATGCTTCCCATTAATGTCTGATAAAAAATGTGTTATTACATTTGTTATTTATTATTAATTACACTTCAGTTTCTTTCTTATGTGCAATTCAATTTCAGTTTTTTATACGGTTTAATTAAAATTGATTTCATATTTACTAGAAGTGTAACTTTATAGGAAGTAAACAAATGTGACATTTTTTTTAAAGTTGTTTTTGCTTTTGGTTGGTACCTAGAAGTAGGATTTAAAAATGGTTCGGTAGCTCAGAAGTTTTATGAGTTTGGCGACTACTATAAGTACGCCATGGGTAGTTCAGCTGTTTTCTGATTTTATTCCAATGTAGCCGTAAATGAAAAAAATAATTGGTGCCTTCCCTAGTCAAGCTTTCATCTAATATCTACAACCAGATAAGTCATATATATATGTGTTTGTGTGTGTGTAAAGGTAATAATTGTTTTCTCCTAGCTCAGAAATAATTATCAAATGCACATATGGAACTAAATTTTTTTTACCCAAATTTGAAAAGAAAGTTTTTCTTCCATTTATTTCACCATTAAGTCCTGAAATCTTAGTCACTTTCTTTGAAATTCAAATTCACCCCTTTCCACTTATCCTTATGGATGGCTCGAATTCTCGCAGGATAAATGCCTTTCGCTCTTTTAGCATAATCTCCCAGTTTTTGTGACAGAACAACGATTTTCACTCTGCCAGAGTGCTTTGCCTCAGATGCAGACCGCTGTCCACTATGACATTATGGATGGGACGTCATTTCATTTTTTTCTTTGTGTACATTGCATAAACAGGAAGATTATATGAATCTGTCTTTGGGCATGTATATAAAGTAGATATGTGCGATGGGAGTGGCAAGGAATGAGAAGAAAGTTATTCTTCAAGATCTGTTACAAATTCTCTCTGGATTCTTTCACTTTATTCAAAATCTATACTTATTTTGAAACCTAGATTACCCAGAGTGGCCACTACTAAAATTGAGTTTATGAATATTGAAATATTATCCTATTTATTTAGGTGCTGTTACTCCTTTAATCCTTTGTTCATATTTCAGTAATTTATTCAATTAGTATAAAATACATGTATGAAAATACATGTATGAATACATTTCCTTCGAGTGATGGATAAAAAATGTCTGTTTTGTTAAGGCATGAATTTCGCGCAGTGAAAACAATAGTAGCTTTTTCGAAGTGTTAAAATATGAAAAATATATTTCCTTTTCATCATACATTTTAATTATACAATCTTTGTATTTTAGTGTGCTTTGCTTACTTAATTATGGCAAAGCACGCGAGAGCTATCTGCAAAGGAGTTTTCGTGGAGGACAGCTTAAGAGAAACAGGCTCGTATTCATCAGTTTGTGTTGTAGATATCAAATTCGATTTTGCTAACCTTTTTATTCAAAAGTATGAATGTGCTGCAATGTTTACATTTCACCATTCGGAATGCATTAACTGAGCTTCTCAACTGTTTCAAAATTATGAAAGTATATAACCAAATATTTATTTACCCTATTTGAACTGTCTTCGTTATCGATTAAGAAGCTAAATCACAGAATTTGATCTTCCAAGTAGGAAATTTTTAAAATATCTTTCGTTAACTCTTTCTTTTCACGGGCAACAACATTAGGCGGTATGCAGTTGGCAACAGAAATATTCCGAGAAGCTGTTTTTATTGAGAAATAATCAAAGTATTATTAAATTATTTTAAATTCCTGTACACCGTTTCACAAAAAGTAATCGGAAGCTTTGAATTTCTAAAATAATGTCAAAAATTTAAAACATATTAAGTTCAAACTCTAAACCATGGTTGTTTTTGAAATAATTTTCGGTTTACCTATCTAGTCTTCTTTTCGCACTATATTTTTAGCTTTATTATTAAGCATCATTGTCTCTGCACTTACGCCATATACAATTCAACAGAAAAATTACAAAAATTTTAAAAGCTGCATAGCAGTACACGTTTAGAATTCCCGATGCAGTGTTAGGTGCTGGCATACATTTTTTTTTTCTTTTTCTTTTTTTCCCCTGTATTTCTGTCTTTTCTCAGGTCATCATATCGGTGTTCAGTTTTCTCACTAAGATGGCTTTACAAAACTTTTTTTCCTTTTTATTGTTAACGTTTAGTTTGTTTATTTTATTTGTTAAACATCATGTTTTTAGTGTTAAAATTTGATTCAACAGCAGAGTCACAAAATATTTAAAAGCAGCATATCTTTGGAATTTCCGATAGACAGTCTCGCGCTGGAGATAACCATGTTTAAGCCGTACTGTGTTGCCACTGCTTCCTTTGATATCGTCGAGTTTGTTAAGTTAAAAATTTGTTAAGGTTTTACAAAATATGAAACAGATAATAAAACAAATTCAAAATGGCTCAAGGTATCATTATTGTTTCACAATGCAAGAAAGAGACATACATTCATGTAGGTTCTTCATTATTTAATTTCTTTAAATATAATACAGGGCGATAATATTTGGTGGCAACAACCTGAAAAGTGATGTAACGCACTTAAGTGTTTATGTCGTTGGTTAATCGAATGGTTAAGTCCCTGGACACTGGTAGTTGGGTCTGGGCTTGATGCCAGACGACAACGCTGGTATCATGTTCATCATTCTTCCATATATAACGTGCTTACGAGCCAGTTTTCCTTAAAAAGTCCTTCAAGAAGGCATTAGCCCCTTAAGTAGATTCTCTTGGAAAGTCTACTTCAGTAGACAGCGTTTGCATTTTATGCCAAAAATTATCAAATCAAGTCAAACCCGTCTAAGTTTGCTCGTTACGAGAAAGATTCTGAGCAGAGATGCCACTTTTCACATTATTTATTAACAGGAAGGTTCTTTGTGTCATTTAAGTAACACAGTGGCATGAAAAAAGAAGTACCGGCTTTTGTTTACCGATGCCAGTTTCAAAGTAATATTCTGTTTGGTGAACCTTGTGTTTCATTTCTTGGCAGAATACTGAAGAGAGTTTAATTGTAGACTTTGAGAAGATGCCATTAGCATTTCAAGACAGTTAAATAGCAATTAAAATGTCACATTTATCGAAATATTCATACATTCTTGATAGAATTTGCCGTTCATTTGTATTTTATAGTTTTGTACTAATAATTTTAAATTTCCTTTTAAAATATCGGAATTTTCGCATTCATCCATCACGCCATCAATAAAAATAAAGTTTCAAGGGATGAAAAAAAAAAAAAAAACTGAATATCGTAACTCCTCCTTCACTGTGTTCCACTCTTGCAACTTAGCTTCTGAAATTCTGTTTTGCATATTTTTCATATTAATTACTGAACACCTCAACCTAATGTGTTAAATTAGGTTCTGCCATTAATTAATTTCGAGTTAATTAATTCGAGTTGCCATTAATTAATTTCGAGAGCCTACCAACGGCCGAACGGTAAAGTCACTGAACATGATAGTTCGGTCCGGAGTTTGAACCTCAGCGAACAGGCTGGCTACAGGCATCTTTTCGTGGTTTCTCCCATGTTTAACATATATACGATCCAGTTTTCCTTAGAAAGTCCTCGACGAAGGCGTCCCTTTCCTTAGGCAGATGACATCTCATGTGGTTTGCCATAATTAAATAAAAGATACAGTATTTAGAATTGTTATTTCTCCAGATTTCGAGAAAGATATTTTTTCACTGCCGTGAGATTTGTTTCTTGCCAATTAGCCATCATATCTAGTAGATCAGATAGCTATGTTAAGAATCCATGAATTAACAAAAAAGCGCGCCTTAATGAATGAAATGTATAAAATTCAGCTATAAGTCTGAACCCTCCCAATCTTCTAATATTTTCATGTTTTTGTTAGTATTATATCCCACAGTGCAGCTTGGATGTTCTACCAAGTCTTATCCATTTTTAGTTCTGTCGTGTTTTAAGTAATGTCTTGTCATACAAGATTTGTTATTTGCTTGAAAGTAACTTTTACGTTTTCTAATAAATTTCTCTTTCTCTAGCTGCAAGTGTTGAATTAATTTGTGAGTTCATACACGGATATGACTTAAAGCAATTATGATAATAAAACATCGAAACGATTAACAAATTTTAGAATTCTTCGTTGAAAATTACAAGAAACGATGTTTCACATGTTACCTGCTGTTTAGAGGCAAAAGTTAAATACTGATTTGAAATGATTTTGTTTATAGTCTCTGCAGAGTTCGGCAACTTTTGTGACGTAATTTTCACTCTGTAATGAATGATAGTAATTTTTATGTTTTTGGAAAAGTATTTAGAATGATTAAAACAATATGGATAAAAATTTAGGTAATTTCTTTTTTACGCATAAAAAGTTTTAAAAATATTTTCTTCAGGGAATAAAAATTATTCAATCACTTTTATGACTTTATGTATAAAAATAAATAAAATACAGGGATTTAAATTTTCTGCCTGTAAATGCCTTTGAATCTCTGAAACCGTTCATGAATGCTATGTTAGGTTATTCGAATAAGACAAAGCGCAGGAGGGCTATGTGCCTAAGGCGAGGTGCCTTCGTGGAGGACTTTCTAAAGAAAATTGGCTTGTATCCACCTTTCTTACGGGGAAAACCACACATATAGCCAGTTCCTTTGTCGGAGTTTGAACTTAAGTTGAATTAGCAGTGTTTACCGGTCTTAACCACTCGGCCGCTGTGGGCAACGTTCTAGGGAACTCAGAAGCTGTATAGAACCTTGTTTTAATATTTCTGATTTATTAATTTAATTTATAGATTTTTTAAATTACTGAAGTCTTTATGATGTTAAAAATATAATCAAGATTCTACGTGTTTAAAATATCCAGCTACTGTGTAATGGTCTCGATTCAGCGGATAGTGGAACTCAGTTGCAACTCCATTTCCCTAAAATAAAGCTTTTCGCGGCTAATATTCATCTCTTTTTTTTCAGGAAATGTTTATTCATCTTCATCCATCCATTGTGATTGAAGAGAAAGTGGCCGCCGTGATTCCTCGGCAGCTCTTCCCCACTGTCTCGTTAGGGAGTGATAAATTCCCTTTTTCCTTTAGGTAGAGGGAAAATACATGCATGGAAAAAAACGGTTCTTATCTGTCTGCGGCGGTGATTTAGGCCACATCCATCACGATTCTTGAGAAAGGGGCACCTTCCTTTCCACGCCTTTCTTGTTTCGACCCTCTGGACACCAATTAGGGAGTCACGTTGTTAGCTGGGGTATTTGAATCTACGAATGCATTAACTTTTTAGATGTGGCTACTTTTATGGTTGTTGCTTTGGATCAATTCAGTCAGATCCCAGACCATTTCTGCTGTTTGCTTGACTGATTAATGGCAGGAAAGGTCGCAATCAAATGCTAGAAATAGTGTTACTAAGAATTCAGCATTCGAATGAATCAGCATTAGAGTAATAAAACGGAGAACGAAATTGCCATCTATCAGCATTTCAATGTGATGTAGCATCTAGGAAATAAGGTGGAAACTCTATCTACACTCAAATGGTTTTAGTGGGTGCTCTATCATTTTGAGAAATACTGCATGACGTCTATATTCTAATATTTTTAATTTGTACTGTATAGGGCCTGATTACTACCTACGTCTACAACACCATGCCTTAGGTATGCATATTTTAAAAAGCCCAAAATTATTCGATTATTACTCATATTGCAGTTTCCGTTATAAAAGCAGTGAAAATAAGCGGTGGGAGCCTCTGTAAGTATACTACGTCTACAGCTTTACCCTTTCCTTATCGGTCCTGGTGCTGTATCTACATCAAAAAAGATAGTAAAAATTTCTACTCGACAAGTTCGGAAATGTATGCAATTTTTTCATTTCAGATACATAAATGATTGTTGTTCATGAATCAAAATTTAACTACACCAAGTAGCATTAAGTAAAACGCGGAAGTATTTTTATTAGCGCATATATCTGTTATTTAAAATGTAAAATATTTATTCTAGTTTGTCATGAAAGTGGCCGAAGGACGCTTATGCTTCATAGAACGACAATGATCACATGCGATGAACAGCAGTGCAATGCCCGAAAAGAATACTTTCTTACCTTTCTCTGAGCCGCTTTGCCAGTAAGGTAGTTTTCGAATGTCTTCACTATCACTTGCTTCCTTCAAGAAAGTCAAAAATCAGTAATAAAGGGGTGTTTTATATATTATGTAAGGTTCGGGTATTTGAGATCGATGTGTCTATACTGAATATGAACATGTATATGGATTAGACATCTGTTTCACGTTTTTGGAGACAGTACAAAAAAAAGTGGGATATCATGAGATACCATCACCGTCGAGCAGTCGGTTCAAATTGGCACGGTGTGTCTGACAGCTGTCGACATTGTGTTGTGCTTGTTACGATTCTAAGTTACTTCTCCCGCCTCCTTAGCATGGCTTTGTGATGTAATAGTCAGCAAGCTCGGTGCGTATTCGAGAGGTCCGAGTCCCGCCGAGGGCATTGCTCATTTTTCACGTTTCTCAGCATCAAAAAATCCTAATGTCTCTACAGTGGTGCCCGAACTGAAAAAGGTTCTGGATGATGATTCTCAACCACCAGGATTTGGCGACTGGTTCCCCTAATTCCCAGTCGCCATTTAAGTACAATGTACGTCCAGAAAGTAAGTTCCGTTTGGTAATAAAAGTAAATTGTGTACAGCTACAGAAAAGTTATTTATTGCACAAAATTCAACAACTCTTAAACTACTTTTCCACATAACTGCCGAAATATTGCAGGCATTTGTCATAGCGTGGCACAAGTTTTTGTATACCTTCTTCATAGAAATTTGCCGCCTGTGTCTTCAACCAGTTGGAAACAGTTTCTTTCAGCTCGTCGTCATTGTTAAAGTGTTGACCGCCAAGGAAAGACTTAAGATGTAAGAACAGATGAAAGTCGCTAGGAGCGAGGTCAGGGCTGTACGGAGGATGGTCAAACACGTCCCAGCCAAATCCCTGTAGGAGGTTTTTCGTCACATTTGCAGTGTGTGGTCGTGCGTTGTCGTGAAGAAAAACAACACCTTTTGACAGCAATCCTCGGCGCTTATTCTGAATTGCACGGCGCAATTTCCGAAGTGTCTCGCAATAAGCATCTGCTCTGATTGTTTGACCACGCGGTAAGAAATTAATGAGTAAGATGCCTTTCCAGTCCCAGAACACTGTGCACATCATTTTTCGAGGTGTCAAGATTTGCTTCGGCTTAACCTTTGCTGGGGATGAAGTGTGCCTCCATTCCATTGATTGCCGCTTACTTTCAGGGGTGTCGTAAGAAACCCAAGTTTCATCTCCTGTGACTATCTGTGTCAGAAATTCTTCACCGCTTTCAGCATAACGGGTCAAAAACTGAAGTGCACTACCCATCCGTTTTGTTTTGTGTTGCTCAGTAAGAATCTTTGGTACCCAACGTGAGCAAAGTTTACGAAATTTCAGTTTTTCGGTAACAATTTCATGCATTAGTGATCGTGAAATTTGGGGAAATTCCATAGCGAGAGCACTAATTGTAAACCTTCGGTTTTCATGGATCTTGTCATCAATCGCGTGAACCAGTTCTTCTGTAACCAAAGATGGACGCCCACTTCGTTCTTCATCGTGCGCATCACTACGTCCGTCATTGAACTTTCGGACCCATCTTCTCACCATTGAATCACTCATCGCTTTTGGTCCGTAAACATCGCAAATTTGCCGATAAATTTCACTAGGTTTCACTTTCCTCGCATTCAGAAAACGAATCACAGATCTGATTTCACAAGCGGCGGGATTTTCAATCAACACCGACATTGTAAACAAGCACAACAAAGCGTACGTGACTGACAGCGATCTCCAAATGGCGCGCGTTTCTTCTCCTTGATACAGAGCGTCTACTGCGCATGTGCGGAACTGCGATCGCAGAGCTGCAGCGGAGATAAATTGAAACGGAACTTACTTTCTGGACGTGCCTCGTATTTAAGATATTTCTCCCAGCTTCTTAACATGCCTTCGTGGTATAATGGTCAGCACACTCGGCGCGTATTCGAGAGGTCGGAGGTTCGAGTCCCGGGGAGGCATTGCTCATTTTTCATGTCTCCTGCTTCTAAATAACCTAATGACTCTACAAACAGATTTTCGAAAATTAATCTCAAGCGTATTGACAATTTCAAGTATACACTAGTAACAGAGGAAATTAATTAGGAAAAGGTAAAATGCGGATAATAGCACAGGAGTTTATTTTATCACCGGATATCGGTAAAACGAGACTTGCATGCTTTCTGCCTGAAAACTTATTGAAAAACGTGAAGGGGACCTCCTAAATCTATGCAGCCTTTGTACAAGTAGAGTAAATCATAAATAAATCGTAGCAAACCGTAAATTACATCATTTCAATTCATTGCAGTAATAAATTTAAACCTGGGTATTGAATTTATGGATAACAATTTGAAAACGTCTATGCTGAATTATTTTTAGAATGAGTTCAAGAATTCATTACTGAAGTATTTTAAAAACTTATTACCGAAGCGTTTTGGAAAATTAGTTACCGAAGTGTTTTTAAGAAACTAGTGAAGGGACGAGCTTTTGTTCTTAGTAGCAGAATGAAGGGGATTTCAAAATGCGATAATTCCTCCAGTTTTCAATATGTACGTGTAATAATGATGATAAAATATGATTTCCTTAGAAATCTTACATTTTGTTCTTCAAAATATTTCACCTTTCAACGAGAACTGCAGAGTCCATTAAAGTTTCTAGAAGTGCTATTCGTTGTGATTACTGCATACATCACTTGAGCAATATTTATTTTGTTTGTTTTCTTTGTTAATGGATTAGTAGTTCTCCATAGTCTTCTGCAGGGCATTTTTGCAGAACTATTTCCATTATAACTGAGTTCTTTTATTTGGAGCTTTTTCCTAAATTGGATTTCATATCGAGGCGAAAACAGTACCAAAGGTTCTTGGAAAGAAACGCGATATTGTAATTAGAGACGCAAAATCGGAAATTCTCCATTAAAATGATTTGACTTACGCCTCTTTTATTCTACTAATATTAGTTTTCACGATTTTTCTTTCTTTTAACCTTGCGCTTCTAAACACAGGAAGTGATGAAATTTTTTTATTGTTTCTTAAAATATTATTTTATTCTGATATCTATTACGCCTTTAATGCGATGGTGAAGTAATGAATTTTCTTCACTTGAAGCTTTGAGGCTGTTTGCTTGTAAGGATTTGTAAGTTCACTAACATTTATTTTATTTTAAAACTTTACTATCATCTCTTATTTTTCACTTCCGGCCAGAATTAACGCGTGAATATGTTTATGCAAATTGTACTTGCTAACTTAAGTGTTTAAGTTGTGACTTTTTGCCAAGAGTAGAAAGAAGGAGGGAGAGCCCTCTTACCACGAGTCTTCACGCGAGCTTGCCATCAGTTACTGTCCGCCTTTAAGGCCAGAAGTTTAACCCTCTTGAAAGTTAAAGACGTACTGTAGTTTTCCGCAGTTTGCGTACTACAAACTTAGTGATTTAAAAGGCCAGTCATAGTGCTAGTCATCTGGGTAAAATATTAAAAGTTAGCACTTATTTAAATTTTAGTTAGTTAGTAGTCTTATATTCTTTTACGTTCAGACCACAAGTAGTTGGTCTTTGTATCCCGAAGTACGGGAACGTCTGTAAAATCGATCAGCAAATAAAGGATAATTCTAATCGTTCTTATCTTTGTTGTATCTTCTACGGCGCGCACGAACATAGCTTTTAGTAAGCTCCCTGTTCCTATTCAGGACTCCCGTTATGTTTGCAAAATTAACTAGAAAAAACACCAGTCCTGATATGCCTACCTTTTCATAATGATAGAAATAAATATCAGTTTAAAACTATTTATTTAACTTTTGGTAAATGAAAAAAAAAGCTTGAAAAATCAATATCCATATGGTTTCTTAAAAAACTGCAAAGTAATACAGCTTTATACAGCTTTACATTCAAATTTTAGAAATTTATTCGTTATATGAATCAAATTTCGTTAATGAAATTAGAGTATTGCTAAGTTAGTTTCGCACATTATATTAGGAAAATAATTCGATTAAAATTTCCATTAAAGCTTCATTCTGACTGGAAATAAGAATTAGTAACTATAAAAATTATTCTAAAGGAAACATTGAACAGATATTTCTCTTAATTAAGAGAAGCGAGAGCTTTTAGACAAAGATAAAAATTTAAAATTTCTATTATTAGTAACCTGAAAAACTCATTGCATGCTTAAAATATTTCTACTATGGAATTATCTCTAGGAAACTGGGGAAATTGTTCTGATACGGAAATAAAATTAACCGAGCTGTCATGTTCTCACTCTTGTACATATAATATACATTATTGTATGAAAAGCGGTACGTTTATTTCTGAATGAATGTCTATTATAGATTAAGCGAAGTGCTCGAAACATAATGCATTTTATGCCAAAAGGAGAAAAAGTGTTTTCGGTGTGCACACTGTCAGGGAAGGCTCACCACAACCATTTTAAATCAGAAAGCTAGGCGAAGGCACTTTTTTATATCTTAGGCGAAGGCACTGTTTTATATCTTGTTTATCTTACTACGCCAATACATAGCCATGGAGACAAGGAAGACGCTATTCTTCAAAACACTGACGTACGCTCAAGTAACGTAGTGCAGAGGGCAAAGCTTCTTTGTTGTAGCACAAACCATTTTCGCAGCGTTCGCGGGCTATAAAATAAATTCCAACCATTCCTTTGCTTCAGAATTTTTTCTAGTACCAAAAATACGTCCATTTTGCGACTTTCTTGCATCCCCAACCGACGCTGCAAGAGGGTTGTACCCAAACACTGCTGCTGAGATTAACTACTTGGTCGATATATGGACATAGGTTACTTCTCGCTTTCCTGTAGAATGTATCGATCAATATATAGTTGTTTCCTTGTACGGCTAGAATACTAAAATGTGCGAGTAGCAGAGTGATCGAAGAAATTCAGGACTATCTATTAAGTTCTCGATTTCATGGTCTTCGTCTCCCAAAGCTGCAATCTAGACGCACTTTTCCAACATTCGCGATTTGTGAAGAGGGAAATAGGCACAGCTGTTTGATCCACTAGGAAACATTGAACGGACTTAATGTGAAATTTTGTTAAGTTTTTGGTATTATGCGCAGGATTATTCATAAAATATGAATATTGTGTTTTGTTAGAACTACCTAGGTTTTCTAAGAGCTGCTGGATAAGAAGTGTTTTGTTAGTGTTTAATGACGTTGCTTTGTTAAGAATGCAATTAATAAAAAATGTATTCAATGTATTATACATTCAACTGATAATCTTAACGAACATTTTCGGTATTAATTTAGGATGGCTTTATCGCCATATGATTTAATAATATTTAATATAGGATGTTTTATCTCCCTATAGTACCTAATCCAGGACAAAATCATTTGATTTAAAGTTACTGACAGTTTTTCCCCGCTTAAAGTTATATCAAGAAAATAATTTTAATGGTAAAACTAGCATGTTATCAGTAAGATATTTACAACCACTATCAATCATATTATGTTCAATAACATTTAATTGCTCCTTTTCTGGGCAGTTTTACTGCTTACCGGTCAACAGTAGGTAATCAGTAAAATAACCTTTTTTCCTGGTGTATTTCGGCCAAATACTTTTATGGAAAATGATAGTATGAAAACAAGCAGCTACTTTTGAAGAAAAGTTAAGGAATCTTATCTTCTCTATAAAAACAATAGAGAGCTTAATCAACAAAAAGAAAGTAGACCAGTATTATTTAAGTTTGTGATAAATCAAAGACACGATGAATATCCAACGAAATATGGGATAGAATTATTCATGGTTATACTTTATTTGGTTTTTATTTACCTGGCTTTACTTAAACTCTTCTTTAACTATAACGTTTCTGGAGTCAGTTTACAGTATACAAATGGATTCACATTTCTTAGGTATGGTTTACGTAAGTTTTTGAAAAGCGCTTGCCTGTGTTATGATTTATGAGACTATGTCAATCGCTTTCTATTTTAGTTAGAATACTCGAACCTGGTGGAATTCAATTCACATTATTTGTCAAAAGTTATATTATGTTACTTTTAATACCCATGCGCAGTAATAAAGGAAAGAAAAAATCAAATCTTAAATTTAATTTTAAAAATGTTTTCTCAGATGCATGGCATTCTTTGAAATTTTTCTGGATAGTAAATCAATGGCTATTTATTTAATATATTCCATGCCATATTTTTTAAACCAAAATACAGACCAAAGTTATTTAGAACGTACATATATATCAAAGTATGTTATATGTGAGATATATTCATAATATTATTAATTGGAAGTATTAAAAAATATTTCTTTTGATATTTTTCATAGAATGTCTGTCTTAATCTTTCGAACAGCCTGAATTCTCTAATTAAGCAATAAGCTGTTGAAAGTAACTTAACTTCTATGGGTTTGAAATACTTTCTTTCATTTAAGGGTGCATGATAGAACTTCAAATATTTGCCCTAACTAGACTCCAATCTATCTAGATATTCGAAAAATTCAGTTAAGCTTTTTTTTTACTCTTTGTATGCTGCAATATTAAAAAGGTACTTTTATTTTTTTATCGAATTTTATTTTTGTGAAGGACATGCGCTTCAAGACTTTTGTTTCCTCAAGGCAAAAGATAAAACAATTCTACTCCTGCAGAAATAAGGAATAAAATAATTTTTTATTTGACTACACCAGAAAGCTACAAAACTCAACTCTCTGGAGCTACACTGTGTAATGGGAGACAAATATACCTTGCATAAAACACATCTGCAAAATAAAATTCTCTGCCTTGCCTTGACATCATCAGACTTTTTTAATCACATTTTAAGGCTAAGCAATGATTCTCGGAGCGGATATTAAGCCACTCCGAGATAAAAAGACGGATAAGAAAGATATTAAGCCTAGTGATTACTTTACCTGTAATATATATATATAATATATATATATATATATAAACTATACATCAGCCAAATATTGTAATCCAGTCTACCTGTCGTACATATCCTAAATTAATTTAATAGCTTCTTGAAAAGTGTATTCCTGTGTTCAAGAAACTCGCAGGAAAAGTTTGTAAGGCAGCTTTATTTGAAATATAAAAAATAATGACATAATTACCTTCGAAGTATCATACATCGGAATGAATGTTCTAGCGCTTCTGACGTTCCTGGAAGTATTAAGAGAATGAATGCTTCTTTGGTATTTGCTATAGTATTGCCATCCCTTTGTTTTTGGACTGCTTGAAATTTTTGAAAATACTGACTTTATAGAATCAGTTTGGCAAGATGAACAACGGTGTAAGAGAATGTGAAATCTTGCAGGGGAAGTGTTTGTGACATGATGATATCTGTCTCTAATCAAGGAAACTTTACATTAAGTTTCTCTGCTCAGATGTCGTTTGATCGAATGTCCTTTGCTGAAAATACGACATCGAGGTTTAAAAATGTTTCATTCCATGTACCTTGCAACACGAGTTACACTGTCCTGAATAATGTTACATCATAACATTTCTTCTACAAAGAGTACGCTAATACCTTACGTAAACCAAATATGTGTATTGTAAGCTTCATGCGCATGACATGCATTCTAACGTGAATTGTTTGAACTAAGTAACATATTCTGTTCTATTATTTTTCATATAATTTTCATAACATTCAATTTACGAAGATCTGGTTAACTGGGATTCCGGGTATCCGAAGTCCGAATAATTTCAGTTTTCTGTTATATTTGAATTTTTTGGGGGAGGGGTTTGAAATACTGATACTGAGATGTCGTTGAATGTTAACTTAAAGTGTATGCTAGAACAGTTCAATTAAGCTTTATGTAGGAGTAAAATCTGACGACTATTTTTTTTTGCCAGGCATTAATTTTTATTCTAAAAGATTTCTTTATTTCACAGATTTTGGTATTTTTTCGCAAGGAATTGTGATTACTTAAAAATGAAAATAACATTTTCGTTATTGTTATACCAGTTTGTTTCTAAATTGTAAATCTTCCGATTTTTGTGAAAGATATGTCAAAACTGACACTGGTCAGTTTTGTGACATAAATTAAGCTGTATGAGTATTTTTTTTATAAAATATTAAACACATTATTGCAGTTTACAGTGCCTGAAAACCCTAACACCTGCAAAATACATGAATAAATATCTTTAAAATCAAGCTGTAATTATCGACTATACTCCATACGTTTAGTCGATAGATAGAACGAATGATTATCCTGCTCATCCACTACTCCAAATGTTTAGTTGATCCATAGAACACATGATTATTTTGGCTCACAAATCATCCTTTGTTTGTCAAATGAAGTTGTACATTTCCAGTAATAATCCAAACTTATTATGTAATTGCTGATAATACATGTTTAACCACAATGAAAAGTAAATGTCAATTAAAAATGTTTTCTTTTGCGTAAAAATTCTAATGTCAAAGAAAACTGCAATTTTTTCATTCATAAATAATTGGAAAACGGGTATCGGGAAACTTGAACACCTGTTGTTTTTATGACACCACCTTGTCTCGAGCTTTGCTTTCGCTCCAGAATGTGCCAGTCTAGGGAAAATTTCAAATCGAATTTTTCTTTATATTAATAAATATTTATGATTATATATAACCATTAGGATAGAAATTTAATAAGATTCAGAATTCTATGAACTTAGCTGATCTGAAATACGAAACTAGAACAAAATCACTCGAGTAATGAGCCTATATTTTGCATATAAATTGTACTTAATGTTAATTCCAATAAAATTAAGACTTTATCTTTTCATATGATTAAATTACAGAATCTTAAAGCGGTTCCAATTTCTGTTTTATATAGTATAGTGTTTGTATAGTATAGAGAGTAGTGTTTTCTTATGTTTTACTTTTCATGCTGCTGATAGCGCATAGGTGAGAGTGGAAGACAGTAATTCCAGTTTAGGGGCGATAATGGTTTAGCAAAGTCTTTTATATATTATACAAGGATAGATTTTAATGAATTTATAATATTTTAGTTATTATAAACTTTCGATTATATAATATAACTTTTCCACACGCTCATCTGCCTGATTAAAACATTTGTTATAATGCATTAGTTTGTGAATGCTTTTCTCCCAGAAAATTGCTTTCGGGACAGAGAACCTATCCATTGCATAGAAAGATAAAACAGTTAGTTGTTATAGACATTTCATTTTAACATTTATCATCTTGAATATCTATGCTTCCTTTTTTTTTAAATCTCTGTGCGAACCTTTTCCGCACGAAAAATGCTATATACAGAATTAAGGTTACTATCCTACAACGTTTGCTCTTGTATGACGTTACTGACTTTTAGTCTATTCTAAACCAACTTCTTCCCTACTCCCTTTGCGTCTTCGTTTACTCTCATAAGGAAGTGATATCAGTGTTTGGAAGAATCTATTCTTGTTTGTCTATTGGTTTGAGATGGAATTACCACTTATGCAATATTAAAAACATAGGTGATATGTATGCACTATCTGCGGTGAATTTCGACTGTGTTTTTGGAATTCAGCAAGAAGAAATAGTATTAAGGAAGCGATTTTTCATTTGGCGGAGTACTGATTCCATTACAATATGCGAGCACTGCAGAAACAGAAGTGTTAGGGATGAAGAACGTTTAGGGTGAATGTTATACAAAATCAGTCCAAAAGAAACAGACACTTTCAAAATTTTCCAAAAGTTTTAATAGTACGGCTGAAACATTTACTCTGTTAGAAGAATATGTCCTGAAGTTTATATAGTTCAGTTACAAACATTCTATGTACCACCCTTTTTACCATAACATATTTCAATGTAATAATAGTGAAGTTCTTTCCATGTCTCAGCAAGTTCTTGCCATTTGTGGCAACAGGTGATGCGTTGTTAAGACCATACAAACTTGTAAAATGAAGAGGAATAACAATTGTTCTTCCATGCCAAAATGTCGGAGAAATGTTCTGCTTTGATGAACGGCTAGTCCAACGTCAAAGCAAATTTTCGTCCATACCGTGTTCCAATAGGAAGCTGTGCAGCCGTAACAAAACTTCGTTTCGCATATTTAAGCGAACAAAAGGCATTTTTTGACATGATTAGTAGTAGTTTTTTACTTGATTAATATTTTTTACCTGATTAGTAATACTATTTTTGGACTAATTAGTATTAGATTACGAAACGCACAAAATGTTTTTTTTTACCTTATTGCTTGACTGAAATCAAGGTATGAGATCCCATGATGCTGATGATACAACGAAACGAAGAGTCTTAAATTTGATTACTTAAAACTCTATAAAACACTTAGAATGCTTCTTAACAAAACAAACACTTTTCAATTCATTAGCATTTAATGCGTCTATTTCATTTAGGTGAACTTACAGTATAGTATTAATTATAACGCTCATATCTTAAAACGTTTTCATTCATTTCATTTTTTATTGTTAACTTCTTCGGAACTTTGTTAAAAAATAGCTCTCGCATTTACGATATACATATCCATAAATTAAATAATCTTCCCGAAACACTAAAACTATGTTTGAAATAGCAATGACAGAACTGAACACGTACACACAGGAACTGAAAATGACAGCGTCTTCGAAATATTTAATATAATTAAGTCGTACGTATAGTGTCTGAAGCTAACTGTGTGGAAATTTTGTGCTTTTAAAATTAAAAAAAACAAATGAAAAATTAAGCATTGTATCATTTGGCAACTTCCTGTTTTTGACCTAGGCCATGATTTACTTTTAAAAATATAAACAACGCCATCTGTATTTCAGGTGCTAATGATCTATTTCGAAGTACTTGGAAATTGCTGTATAATTTACTGATTCCAGAATGTAGCAGGTAAAGTAATTGCAACATAGAAAGTGAGAAACATAGGAAAAGAAAATAACTCATTATGTTTCCCTGTATAAACTTTGACCTTCGTGGCCAAATCTTCCAAAAATAGAAATACAATAATAACAAAGTTCTTGGTCAAAAAAAGGGAAGGCAAAAATGACAAACGGCGAAAACGAAATCTTACAAGCAAACAATGAAAATGCCATTGTAACAGCGTGAGCAAAATCCACTTTTCCAGCGTTTCAGGTCCAGTCATAGTCGTCTTTGCTAAAGAAATATACTGAAATGCAAGGAAGTTAGTGTGCGATATTTTTTAACGCCTTTGAGTATTATTTTCATTGCAGTAAAGTTTTTCATTTGAAGGACATGTTTAAGCCTCATGCTCAAGCGATTTAAGAGAAAATTCATAAATAAGTGCGAAAAGGTTTATGATTATTTATAATATTTTATGATTAAACTATACCATAGCAAGTTTTTTTCCTAGCATTTGACGTTGCTATTTTGTGCATATGTTGAAGGTTTAATTTGTATGGTGTGTTACATTCAATTTCTAGGGATCAATTCTTAAACCAGCAGATTTATCGCAGTTGCTTAGCTGAAATAGCAATGACGTCAGTCGGGTTTTGAAACTGAAATATGAATGCGACTAATAATTTACTTTTCTCGTTTCTATAAAAAAATGAAAAAACATTTTAAGAATTTTATTGGTAAATATTCTTCTCAACGTTTGACTGCAATCTAAAGTTTCCAAATGATACTTCTATTTCTCCCTTTTAAGCTTTTCGAGGTGTTTTTTATACTTCTAGCGATAAAACATTATGCACTTGAATAGACGCTGTTGCTAATCGGCAATCG
>KK112061.1:11436-44789 GCA_000611955.2 Stegodyphus mimosarum | reverse complement strand
GTTTTATAATACGCAGTATTAGAATTCTTGTGTGTCTCTTTACTGTGTTTATGAGCGGGTTCCGTCTAATTAGTTCGGGAAGAAATTTGGTATCGGCCGTGGGGTTAAATTGAATGTGTATCATTGTCTACGCAGTTGTTACAAATGACATTTTTTACAGTAATCAGATGTTACTGAACAGCAGTTAAATCTAAATTTAACGTCATATGTTTATATAGAAAAGTGGCAAAAACCTTTAATACAATGCTTAAGAATATGATCAAATATATTCTCTCGGTCAAAATTATTTCTTCCTCCCCCTTTTTTGTACCTATAGAGACATATTCCCTTACCGAAAATTCAGATTTTTTCCGTATGTATTACATTTCTAATCGCTTCCTTATCCGATCGAATTTTAGACTTCTGTCTTGCGTGCTATCTGATATCTTTTTTAAACATCACGTGAGCGCTTTACCATCATAAGCCATCCGCTGTAAGATACTGAAAAGTCAATTATTGTACTGTCTTTGGCTGAAATACAGCCAATGGCTAAAAAAGAAATATATTTTAATAACGTAACTACGTGACCTCTTCTCTTTTCTGTTTCGGAAAGAGATATATGCCTGCTAGAGATAAAATGTTCAGCACTTCGCAAAGCTATCTGTCCCAAAATATTTAGTTTCGATTTCCTATGGCTTCTGAATCTTAGACGTCAGGAAATCTCATTTCTATTTTTAGGCGTCGGCAGTGCATAGTAGAAGGAATGAATTATTCCTTTTATATTTCACTCTTCTTTAAATCAAGTTCTTTTCTTGTTCTGGAGGATCCCGCAGTCGTTCCCGAGATTCTAATTTCAAATGCGGATATCATTCCGTGCTTAAGAAATCTCATTAATGTCTTCCAGGAGAATTTCGAAAATTTCAGGTACTCTTCTTTGAGTTAATGGGGGTGGGGTGGAAAGGGCCTTTTCTATGCTTTCTTCTTTTTAGTGCTTTTCTTTACTCATTCTTTTCCTTTCGAAATTTGATCAGAAAGGAAAGATATGGGTATTTGGTTTCCGTAAGGAATAAATTTGTGTGTGGGTGTATAAGGAAAGATGTAATAATCATGAAAATTTTGAACTTGCGATATTGATACGTCTCTGCGTTGCACTGAGGATATACGAAATTCGTTTCCGGTATAACAGAATGCAAGAAAGAAAGGATCTAAGGGCTTTATTTATATAGATATATTGTAGAGACATTAAGTTATTTTAAAGCAGGACATAAAGTTATTTTGAAGCAAGAGAAAATTACTTCAAGGGTATCTATTTGTTTCTGTGTGCTTTCAACATTATTTAACTATCAGTGATAACTTACATTATAGTTTTTAGGTAACACTGAGGAGTGGGAGTTAAAATTGTTATTTAGAATAAGCACTTATATTTTTTCCAAAATCTTGTGCAATTTCCCCTCGTACTGAAGTTTTGGGAGATTTATTGCTATTCTCATGCTTGTCGTTCTCACTTTCGCACTTCTTTTGCTTATACTGTAGAGTCAATAGGTTTTTTTTTAAACAGGAGGAGTGAAAAATGTGAAATGCAGTCACCGGAATTCGAACCTGGACCTCTCGAATGCGCGTCGAGTGTGCTAACCGTTACACCACGAAGGCATGCAGAAAGGAGGGAGAAAATGCCTTATATAACATATCCATATTAGAAATGTATTTTCTATTACAAAGCTTTTAAAATGAAGCTCAAAACTTCATGAAACGAGTTTCAACAATATCGACGGAATGATGCTGTCAAAAATAAAATCTAACTTTTTTCCACAATTTCCGTAAAAATTAAGTTGATAAGATGTTAATATTGCTTTAATGAGTTAAAGTTTAGAATGAGCATATCTGCAATGTGTTATATAATACACGGTGATAGAAATATTTTTCATCACTTACAAAAATGTTTCAGTGTTCATAAAATGATCAGTTTCACGTATCGTAATTTGAATTTATTGTAAATGATACCAGTTAGATATATTATAAAAATGAAACAAACAAATAAATAAGTACGAAGTATTTTGATTGCTTGTAAATCACTCAGCTTGTTAAGCATTTATAGATATTATGTTAAAGACAAAAATCATGCGAAAAGTTGGATGGGAACTCTCACAGAACCCGCCAGTTGCCTAACCATGCGAAGGATGTATTAGAAGTCTTATATCTCATGCAACGGCTACATTTTCTACTTCGATTGGATAATTAATGCCTAGCAGCGTCGCCTAACGTAACGGAACGGTTCGTAATTCGGAAATGTTCCGTTAGAAAGGATCGAAATTCTTTACAACCTTTATTTAAAAATTTGAAAAGACTAAAAGCTTTGTTGGAATGACTACCGATTTGAAGCCGAATGCAGTTCCTCCCAGAAAGGAAACATTAACGGCCAAAACAATACAATTTTTGTATCTTAAATTTGATCTTTAAAGTCCTGAGTTACGTCACTGAAAGAGGACAGGAAAACTTAAAAATTTGCGTGTTTTGCAAGTTTTTTTTACACTTAGTAAATAAATATAAAATAAAATTTATTACAAGTTTTAGAAATATTAAGGTTTTTATGCGGGAGATGTGAAATATGAGCAGTGCTCTCGCGGAAACTCGAACCTGGACCTCTCGATACGCCCTATCATACACCACACTATGCTACTGTTACACTACGATGGAATGCTGGAAGGAAGAAAAAAATACCTTATAAAATATTTAATGTTGCTGACAAACATGTTTGCTTTTCAGGTACAATATACTAAACTGAATTTTATTTTCTAACGCAGTGATTCTCAACCTATGAGGCGCGCCCCCTGGGGGTGCGCGAGTACACTAGAAGGGGGGCGCAAGAATATCCAAGAGAAAATATTATTAAAAAAAATTGATTAACTGACTGAAAGGAAAGCACACATACACATAGAAACAAAATACATTTCGACATATTTAATAATTAACTTATTAAAGTAAAACAACTTCAAAATCAAAACTTACTTAATCAAAACATAACAAATTAAAAACAAATTTAATAATTATTAGTGACTTCCTTGGGCCCGTTTTGCATAGCAAACGTTTTCGAAGGAAGGCTTAATATTAGAAACAGCCACTCTCAGTTTTGTTTCTATATTTAGACAAAATCCATATTTTGTCTTCAAAGAAGCCACAGCAGAAAAATCCAGTTTCACAAAGGTAGGATGTTGAAAAAGTTAATAGAATGCAAAATGCCCTTGTTTTTAGTGCAGAAAAATAATCCTCTACTCCTGACCAAAATTTAAACAGTGATTTATTACTAAAATATCTTTTGGTTTCGCCACTTGTCGTGAAGTTTATGAATTTTTCTTTCCCATCCATTGAGAGTCCTTCGGGAGTCTTATGAAATGAAACCCTAATCCACTCGTAACTTGCTATCAGCTTGTCGTCAACAAGATAATACTTTTTAAAATTCTTTGCCAGCGTGGCTAAATGATTTTCAATGGTTACAAAAACAACTTTTATATGTTCTTCTTCAGCCTTGTAAATTTTAGCACAATCATTCACATTTGCAAACATTGTTAGGTTTTTTTGCTTTAAATTTCTGCTCCATACTTCCAATTTTCTATAAAAAACATTAACTTTATCACTCGTATCCCACATATGTGTATTTGCTCCTTGAAGTTGAAGATTAAAGTTATTTAATTCCTCGGATATGTCAACCAAGTAGCTCAATTTCATCACAAGTAAACCAACTTGATTTCAGGGGTCTCATTTTGATATTATTTACTACGGTTACAACCATAGTTAACACAGTATTCATACCAGGACTCATTTCTTTGGAAGCTAAAGCTTCTCTGTGGATCATGCAATGTATCCAGACGCACTTTTGTTTTACAAGTGCTTGTATACTTTGGAATCTTCTGGACATTGAACAATACCATCGGTGCATATTCCGACGCAATTTTTCCATTCTTTGTTTGCCTCGTTCATAAAATCATTTAAAATAGCAAATAATGCGAGCGCTGTTGCTTTGAGTTCTATAGGTTTGTAAAAACGTAGTTCTTCTGCTACTGACATATTATCACAAAATCGAACATAACCAATGAAATGAGCATATTTATTACTATCTGTTGCTTCATCAAGCTGTATTGAAAACAATTTGTCACGTAACTTCGAGAAAAGCGGACACTGTACATCTTCAGCTATATCACCAATTCGATGAGCAATAGTATCATTTGAAAGAGGTATGGACTGCAACTTTTTTGAAAAATTATCTCCAAACATAGTTTCTACAATCTCAATGGCTGCTGACAAAATAAATTTTTCACCAACGGTGTGAGAGTTTTTCATCTGGCTATTTTATATGAAGCTTTGTTTGTTTATTCACAGACAATGTTTCTTTAAAAATGATTTTTGCTTTTCATGTGATTCTAATTTTAATTCGAAGAATTCTCTGGGTTTGTTTACGAATTCACTATGAAGCATTTCCAAGTGCCGTTTAAGTTTATTAGGTTTCATGCTGTCTGCGGCCAACATTTTTGAGCAAATGATACACAGGGGCCTTTCTTTTTCATTTACTTCAGTACTGGTAAACCCCAAATTTAAGTATTCTTGAGAATATTTTCTTGATTTTATTTTCGGAACCACGCTCGTCTGTGTACTTGTTGACGCTTGACTATCGTGTAATGCTCGCTTACGCCCGCTTAAAAAATTATCCATCAGTCTGCATAAATCTGCTGCCGTGAATATTTAATATTGTGAATTGCAATTAACACGAAAACCTATATAACATACGATAGATTCGATAGCGATCGACTCGAATGAGAACTGAAACTTGCGTTATTAAAAATTTTCCTTCTATTTGCTCGAGACGGCGTCCACAAATCATGTTACTTATTTTTTCTCTTTTCTTTAGTCATGCTTCTGTTTTATTTCTTTTATTATTCCAAAAAAAGTATTCCCAGTTTCTAAATTTAGCTCACCCCGTCTAGGTTAACTTTCATTAACGAATTTTTGTACTTTCATATTCTTTTAACGTTATCTCCCTGTTTGGCTTTCATTTCAAATATAATATTTAAATTTTCCCCACTTCCATTCGCATCATCTGTTCACTGCCCGCTTGGCAAAGTGCCAGATGTGGTTTCTCGCCAACGTTGCTCTTACTCTTGTTTTGGCAGTTAGTTAAAAATAATTTAAGAACAGAAATCAAAATACTCAATATGTATTATTGTTGTATGTATTTTATTATTTAAATGCGGGGAGACGCGATGAAAATTATGATTGAAAAGTGGGCCGCGAATAATGGAAGTTTGAGAAACGCTGTCCTAACGAATTCAAGGAATTCTTCTCTTCGGAACTGTGTCTATATTTTTACAAATTCTAATTCAAAGTGCAAGTTTAATATCTGTATTTGAGAAAGTAAATCTTATATTTCATGTTTAAAACATTACATACTTTTATCAGTTCGTTCATAATGAATTTCGAAGTTTTTTAAACTTTCTGTCATCAATATCAAAATATTTCAAACTACTAAACTGACTCAAGCGTATTGTATTATTACGATTACCATTACCTTGAAATATTAACTTATACGTAACTTATGCGTAACTGCACTTACTGAACAAACTTTTTAATTACAATTAATTTTCTTAAAAGATAACATTAAATTCTTTTCACTCACCGTTCTTGGAAGGTACATGCCAATTTAATTCAAGCGAATAACAAATCGCAATTTTAAATACCCCAAATCCGAAAGCCGATTCATTTTGCGGACAGGCAGTTTAACAGTAGTACCACTTACCCCTCTGTCTAGAAAATATATTCAATACAGCAGACTTCTTTCTGAAAACGGTATGCTATATTTAAAATGATCAAATACATTTAATACATGTAGAATTATTAGAAACATAAAAGTAAAGATTTAAACATGTCTTAGATACGATGAGCCTTTAATATCCATTTTTAGCTTTCGTCTCATTTCACACCTGTACCGACTTTACGTAACAATAATTTAATCTAGAATTCGCCGCTGAGGCGCCAAGCAAGAGATATACAGAGCCTGTATCTGCACCCATACACCGGTTAGACAGAAAAATGTATATACACTTTAACGGATGGTATTTGCGCATAAGTTTCGAAGTTGAACTGAATTATCTTATATATAGTACGGTATTTGCTTAACACATGTCACTACTTTTATGACTGTAATATATGATTTATGAATTATGAATCAAAATGACCTTGGGGGTACCTTGAAGAACGTCTCAAAAAATCGGTTATGCTGTTGGGCCTTCGTCAAGAAATTACAGCTGTATGTGCAGTATTCCTAGCGGACACGCTGATCAGTGTTGTTCAAGCAATCGTTCTACCTTGTCCTATGTGTCTAGTCGCTAATGGACATCATTCTGACACCTTGAACTTTCTAAGTAACTGTTCAAGCACAAGTGCAGGAAGATTGTGTTAAACCTATTTCGTGATATACATGATTATATTAATCTATAATTAAGTTCGGTGCTAAAACACATTAAAGATTTTTTTTGTAAAATTGTGTATACAATTTTGGAGCATAATATATGTATATATATATATGTATATTCTATGCCTGTTCCTTTTCTGTTAGCTGGTATGCATCACTTTTCAGAATCAGTATTTTAGACGAGTGTTATCTTGGCTTTGATGAGGTTTAGTCAAAGTATTTTCTGTAAATGAAGGTTAGACTCTTCGGTATCTTTTAGAATACTTTGGTTTAAAGTTTCAGAAAATCGCTAGTGCTTGAATTAAATGAGAAATTCTTTTGAGCCAACTTAAATTCATTTCTTACAATATGAGATATGTACGTTGTATGTACGTAAAATGTACGTTGTATAGGACGTAAGTTCAAATATTGTGAGTCCGAATACATATGTTATCCAGTTTCTTTACTCCATCCATTGGTGAAATGTTAGAGAGAAATATCTAATTTTTTCATTAAAGAACCCTTCTTTAACTTTCTTTACAACACCAATTTCATTTTTGCTCTGCCAGCATCCGAAAAACATAGACGAGGAAATAGAATTTGTTTTAATACAAGTTTTCCCTTTTCAAAACAAACTGGCTCTATAGTAGCTGTCAAAATATCAGTATATCTCCATGACGACAGTTGGAAAATCCTTTTCTATGGAAACGCAACTGAAGCAACAAGCTTGTAATGTTGAAAGACATTTAGCCGGAAGTCATAGTACACCAATAATTGCACTTCTTTCTCAATCTTTATGAAACGCATTGTTGAAATTTGCTTTCAGGCGGGGAAATTCTGATGACGGGGAAAAAAGATTTTTGGAGCTCGTGTTTGTCGGCTTAATTATCGAGCGAGCGCCTTTGGCAAAGGAATTAGTTATGAGGGTGATGTGGAACTTTTGGTAATTGTGGGTGTAGAAGCGAGTCACTATGCTTCTCTTTCGCAGGATAATGACACGTGGGTGGACTGACTTCTGGTACAGAGCAGGAAATGACGATCGGAAATATCGGTTTCCGATTGGCAGCGACAATATGGCTTTAAGATGCTTGTCTTTCCGTCGGGACTCATCAAATATTAAAGAATTTTCGTTTAAGTATATTTTTAGGGTAAAACTTCTTACGTCGATGACATTATTAACATATTAATAACATGCAGTCAGAGGACTGTCATACTAATCAAACAATGAAAAGAATCTTTGTTTATTTTTATAAATATATGTAATAAATGTAACAATATAGATAGTTGATGGCGTAGATGTTGGATGATGTTGATCCATAATAAACAACCAAGGCAGAGTAAATATTCCTTTTTATTTCGATTGAAATTTGCGACCACAATTCGTGTGCACTTAGTACTCTAATTGTGCCTGTTTTAAAATTTTACATTTTGATAGCTTTGCGATAAGAAGAAACCAGCAGTCTATCTGGAACGAGGTGCAGAAAGCAAGCGCATAGTTTCCAATATGGAGGCTTTAGAGAAAGGTTTTGGTTTGAGTTCCGAATTAGCTGTACGTCATCGTCGTTAGGTAAAAGTCATGTGATAGAATTAATCTAGAAATGACGCAGTCTAGGAAAAAGTTATTACTCTTTTCAAAACAGAGAGGAAATACTTAAATTAAAACGAAGAATTAAGGGTGTTTTGCAGATTGAAGTTTTAATTTTGATATTGTCATGTTATTTTATGTATTACTCGGACTAACTGATGTATTAATACTCATCAGTGGTTATGGAATGCCCTGTTGCTTCTCACGAAGGCCTCCGTTCTTCCACAAAGTAATTGGACTTTGTGAACTGTGGACTTTGTGAACTGTGTTTATATTGCATTATAACCAAAACATTTAACCACATTTTACTAAATGAAAAAATAATAAAAATAATTGTATATGAAAACATTTCATTTTTTCATAAAGTAGGACTTTCAAAGTTTATTTTACATGACGACGATTAATAATAAGAAATAATTATACAGAGGTAAAAGAAAGCTCCTGGTTTGAACCAGTACTGCATAAATATTCTTTATCATTACATACAATTATTTATCAATTAGAGCTTGTGCAATTAATTAATTAGTAATTATAACATTCATTTACCATAATTTCAAATTAATTTTACGAGAAATTTTACTTTTCAAGTACATTACTCATACATTTTATTACAATTAATTAATAACAATACTCAATATTTTAAACATTACATTTTTGTATGTTATATTCAAAATACAATTCATATCAATTTTCTCTACCAATACCCAAAACTGTTTCACTTATTTTTCATATTATTTGTTTACCATATTATTATTTGTTTATTTATTATATTTACATTATTTCTTTACCATATTCTATACCAATGTTTCAAAAATTATTTCATTCATTTTTTATAGTCACATCATTCTCAAAATAATTTATAATTCTTAGCAATGATGTCATTCTCAAAATAATTTGTAATTCTTAGCAATGATCTTATTCTCAAAATACTTCCAAAATTTTTAATATTAATTCAAAATTTTCAACATGAATTTAAAAATATGATTATCAAATTAAAACTTAATAATCTCCCTAAAAATAACTGCCGAATCTTAAAATTGTTTACATATTTTACTAAATCAAGTTATTAAAATTCAAATTTCTAATACTATGAAATTTTAGTCTGATATTTTCATAAAACACTGCAATAATATAATAGGAAATATAATATAACGAATATAATATAATACACAGTCCAGTCACATTAATGTGACCATCTGTCAAAAGCCAGAATAACCACCTTTCGCAGAGCGGACTGCTGCGAGACGTGCAGGAAGAGAGTCACATAGGTCCCTGAAGGTGTTCTCTGGGATGTTGAGCCATGCCGACTCTAATGCCGTGGCCAGCGGCGCTAGATTACGCGGTTGAGGATCCATGGCGCGAACAACTCGATCGAGATGGTCCCACAGATGCTCGATTGGGTTTAAGTCAGGTGAGTTTGCTGGCCAGGGGAGGACGGTAAACTCATCCTGGTGCTCTTCGAACCACGCACGTACACTGGCAGCTGTATGGCACCTCGCATTGTCCTGCTGGAAGATGCCATCATCCTGAGGAAAAACAATGCGCATGTAGGGGTGAACATGGTCCGCAAGGACAGATGCGTACTTGTATTGATCCATTGTGCCTTCCACAATGATCAGTGAACCTAGAGAATGCCAGGAAAACATTCCCCAGACCATAATGCTCCCGCCTCCAGCTTGGACCGTTCCGGCAATGGTTGCAGGGTGGTTCCTTTCAGAGGTTTCACGCCTTATACGCCAACGTCCATCTGTCCGATGGAGCATAAAACGCGATTCATCCGAAAACGCAACCTGTCGCCACTCAGTGGACGTCCAGCTGCTGTACTGGCGTGCAAATTCTAGCCTTCGCCGTCGATGAACAGCAGTCAGCATAGGTGCACGAACCAGGCGTCTGCTTCGGAGGCCCAGACGCAGCAATGTTCGCTGAATAGTACTTTGGGAGACACTTTTGGTAGCCCCTTGGTTCATTTTGGTGGTCAGTTGCTCAACGGTAGCCCGTCTATCTGCCCGAACGCATCTCCGCAACCGTCGTTCGCCTCTGTCATCTATGGCCCGTGGTGCACCACATTTGCCACGTCGCTGATTTTGGACAGTCCCATTTTGCCATGCACGGTACACTTTTACCACGGCGGCACGCGAACAGTTCACAAACTCAGCCGTTTCGGAAATGCTTCCACCCTTGGCCCGAAAGCCAATGATCATGCCCTTTTGGAAATCGGATAAATCGCTTCGTTTCTGCATTACGCCAACGATTGAAATGTTTTCCGAAGCCCTCACACACCCTTTATATACGCTCAACTGCACTGTGCTGCCACCTGCCTTCTGTAATTGGTTATTTAACTCTGACATGGAAAGTACGTGGTGGTCACATTAATGTGACTGGACTGTGTAGGAAAAAGTATGCATTTGTAACGTAAATGTGATTACGGAAAAGCAGAAGGGAAAATAAATTTTATACATGTACATATCATCTTTAAACAGAGATTAACAACCTTCAAAGCACTGGGAATGCGTAGTTGAAATTATTTCGAACGTTCCTTGGAAACGCTCATTAAATCACTTTTAATATAAATACTATGCTCGATTAATTTTCGATCTATGGATTACTATGCCGGATTAATTTTCGGAGCGCTGCAGGAGAACGACGATAGGGTTTTTTTCCATTTTTGGATATTGAATAATTTGTATATTGAATAGCGATGCTCCATATGGATGAAGAATAAAATAAAATTAGTTGTCATAACTGCTTTAATCATTGTCGTTCATACACTTATTTGAATTTCGTAGATAAACTGAATGTTAAGACAAGGCTTATTCTGCACAAATGAATTGAACTTTCGGGTAGGGATTTCCGAGACAGATGATATTTTTGTCGACTAACTAAACTGTGATAATTTGTGCAAATCACTTGAGGATTTGAAGAGAACGTAGATACACAACATGGCATAACAGAGACCCGTTATCAAAACAAAATCTTCATTTACTCGTGAACATATTTGATAAGCATAAACATATTCACGCATCATTTTGGGGCCATTAATACCCTCCGCACTAGAATTTCATGAATATAAAAAAGAAAAGTTTGATTTTATATTGACTACAATAGTTTTTAAAGGAGACTTTCAAGACAATTAGTGTTAAAATTACATACTGGTATTCAAGCAAAGATTTTCAAATAACGGTCTAAACATCCGTTAGCCACGGGTCCAGTTAGCACACTAGTCAGCTAAAGTAAATATGTCCAATTGATGAAAATGTTTATTTTAAAGTACTGCGGGTCATTCCACTTTGGTAAAATAAAGATTTGCAAATAAAAGATAACAATAGTAAAACCATAATTTCAGAAATATTAGTAATATATTTAGAAGATAGAAAGTATTTTTATATGTAGAAATTAATTACGTTAACTTTTGAAATTTGTTGTGATTTTTAAAATAAGTAATGTGTGTATAAAGGTTTTATACTTGTGATAGTGTGTGAAAAGCTTTGGAAAGCCTTCTCTGAAGAAATATGATTATGTGGAGTCTAAAATATGAAGATGTTTGAGCTAAACATTTTAATAGGACTCTAAAATATTATCAAAGTGTATAATTTGAAATTCGTTAAATGATTAATGTCGTCAAAACTTTATGATTTGAATTTTTCAGATTATGTTTCTAGTCATCTGCTAGTGGTTTAGCGCTTTAACTCTTAAAAAGACTTCTCTGTCATCAAGCGTTTTTTCTCTTTGAAGGGAGGTATGTGTAAGATAATATGTAAATCAAAATTATTATTTAAATTAGCAACCGAGATTAGAGTGCCAAGTGAACTGTGGTCGCATGTCAGATCAAATAAAAAAGTATATTTAATCTGCCTCGGCTGCCAAATTTGCTGTTTATTATGGATCAGCATTTTCAATATCTCTGCCATCAAATTATCTACATCCTTACATTTGAGTCTGTTTCATTATATATATACATATACGTATATGTAGTATTTTAAATGCATAGAATAAGAAATCCGATACTTTCTAACATCTTTCGATATTCGTCATGGCTGAGAAGACCATAAAAGTAGTAGTTTGAAGGTAGGGCTGAGTGGAAAAGCATGATGACGCATTTAGCACAACTGAGCTTGAGGAATCGCAATCTTTATTTTTTTACGCATATCAAACCATCCTTTTGTAGACAATATACTCTTTAATCATAGCAATTACAATAATTTTCTTATATACAATTTACACAGATTAATGGAGCGACATAATTTTAGCAGAGACAGATGATACGATAGCAATGGTTTAAGCTAGGGAAAGGAATACAGCAGAATAATGACGTAATATGTAAGATATAACGATGTAAATACGATAGCTGCTTTAAAAGCAATTCGCGACCTCAAAATTAACATTCTAGGTTTGGTGCTCTTCCCCTAAATTCATCTGTTCCCCCAAATTCGAGATCATTCTATGTTATGTAACGCTGCTGGAAAAGGGCAACTAAAACTAATATTAACCAATCATAGCTTGCCTCTAATTACATCAACTCTTAGTGTAAATACCGCTTGCGAGTTAATTACGTCATTATTCTGCTGCATTCCTTTCCATAGCTTTCGCCATTGCTAACGTATCTTTTATGCTCTGCTAGTGTAAGATCTAGAAAAATACAATAGCTGCTTTAAAAATAATTGGAGACCTAAAAATTAACAATTCTAGATTTTTCTAGATTTTGTGTTCTCCCTCTAAATTAATCTGTTCTGCTGGATTCGAGATCTTTCCACGTTACGTAACGTTTTAATGCAGATACCTCCTGCCTAATAACTGTAAACCAAAGCTTTTCTAACCCGATTTGTAAATTGTATGTAAGAAAATTACCGTAATTGCTATGATTAAACAGTATATGGCCTACGAGGATAATTATTCTAGTGTGCCTGGAAATCTGGAAATTAAGATGATAATTGGCTGACTTTAGTTTGGCATCAACTACTTCCTCTCGCCGAATCACTCAGCCATCGCAACTGTGCTTCGAGAACATCACATATATATGTAAAATCTAAAATAAAATAAAAATATATATGTAAAATGTATAACAAAATAAATTAGAAATAAATTTAAAAATTCATTCCATATTCAGTTCGGAATAAACATATTTAAAAAAAATACATAGTGGCAAACTAGATAAAATAGGGGGACAAAATATGGGAAAACAAAGAATGAAACTCAAATTTGCATCTTTCACTGCATCATTATCATCAAGGAGTTGGTGCAAGAAGTAAATGAATAAAACAGCCTGTTTTTGATTCGGCAAAGACGCAAATTAAAGTTTAAAATTTAAAAAAGCCTTAGAAAGGCAATCAAAGTAATCTGTATCTTTATCTGTCCAATCAATACTGGTTGAAACAAGAGTACTAAAAATGCAAAATTATAACATCAAAAACATAAAAAAATTAAAACAAAAATTGAGAAATAACAGACAAATTAAAAAAAAATATTTTGAGTAGAGCAAGTCAAAAATAAAACTTGCAAAAATAATGATCCAGTACTTGAAAAAAGAAAACCGTACCAAATTTGTTAATCCCAAATTGGAAATAAGTGTATAGTTAAGATACAACAACACGCCGAACAAATATTAATTTAGAAGTCAAATAACAAAAATCAGCGTTATATTTTTAAATTTTCACAGGACTAGTTTCGATGTTTTTACCGAACCAACATCCAAAGCTGCAAAAGCGCAAATGAACCAGATAAGATATAATCATTAGATAAGATAAGATAAGAAAGCATGGACAGGAGACAAGCTACTGGCGCCATCTGTTGATGAAACCAGAACTAAAACATAATTTCTTTAAAGGCTGAAGGCAAAGATGGATTGGAATTAGGGTCGTTAACTAGAACAGAAAGATATTTTTGAATGTGAAATTAGTCTAGAAAATCCAGTTCACCAATGGAAGAGATTTTTTGAATAATTTTGGCAGCAGAAAAATTGAAAATGTGATTTTCGGACCAACAAAGTTGGGCAACTGAAGACTTCTGTGTTTCCTTTTTTCTAACATATGCCTCATGTTTCTTAAAACGAAATTTTAAGACTCTGTTAGTTTGGCCAATGTAAATTAAACCGCACAGGCTAGGAAGTTATCAGAACAAGAGAGAATTCTAAAATATAATTTTAACTTCTTACAAAACTCTAAACCCTCGATTCCAAAGATTTTGGCTCCTATCGAAAAAGCTTTCAAGTTCAATAAACTTTCAGATTCACAGAAAGAAATGATTAGGCATCTTATCGCTCATAATGTGAAATTCAACAATAAACCTTTGAAACCAAATCTAACCGAGAGAGAAAGAGCTGCAATGCGCAAAATTCATTCTAACCTGGATAGTATCATTTCAAAGGCCGACAAAGGTGGCCAGACAGTCGTCATGGATAAGAACACTTACATCGATGGTATCACTAAACTCTTAAACGAAGGACCATATAATCCGATCCCTGTAGATCCTTCACCTTCGGACCTATCAAAAATAAAAACTGCGATCAAATCCTCACAAATCCTTTCAAGCGACTTAAAACATTCGCTTATACATCTGTTGTGAATTGTGCCATATTATATGTTCTTCCCAAAATTCATAAAAGTGGTATTCCTTTCCGCCCTATTATATCAAATTTAGATACTTCCTCGTATCCGTTAACTAAATATTTAGTTTCTAGATTTTCAACTCTATTAGACAATTACACCATAAAAAATTCAATAGAGTTTGTAAAAAATGTTAAAAACATTTCTCCTAGAAATTTACTTATGGTTTCTTTTGATGTAAAATCATTATTCCCCAATGTTCCAGTGGATTCTAGAAACCAGACTTCGCGAATTTCATTTCTCTTGCATCGAAATTGATGAGCTAATTTCTGTCACTCAACTCTGTTTGAAACAAAGGCATTTTGTTTTCCAAAATAAATATTACAAGCAAACTGAGGGATTAGCCATGGGAAGCCCCTTCAGTCCCATCCTGACTTATATCTACACGCATTCTTATGAATCAAAATTGTTTGAAACTTTAAACTTCCCTGTATGGTTCCCCTACGTAGACGATACTTTAACCCTGTTTGAAGTAATAAAGATGATTTAAATAAAGTGCTTTCAACAATGAATTCCACTGATCCACCTATTCAGTTCACTTTTGAACTTGAGACTTGCAATTCTCTTCCGTTTCTCGACATTCTGGTCCAACATAACACATCCAACTTCAGTACTACAGTTTACCGTAAACCTTCATCGGTTTACCTTCCACCACACTTCATATCATATCATCCGACTAAACAAAAGTTAGCTTCATTTTATTCCTATGTTTTCCGTGCTCTTCAAGTTTGCTCCTCCAAACTATCCCTCGATGAAGAACTAAATTATTTAAAAGCAATAGCTATTGACAGGGGCTTTTCACCCAACAGTATTAATCAAGCAGTTAAAAAATTATCATCTCAACACACCAAAAGGCAGACTCTTGTTTTAGGAGATTATAAAAATTATGTTGTCATTCCCTTCTTTCCAACAATTAGCTATAAAGTTGCACTTATTTTACAGAAATGTAACTTTCGGCTCGTTCATGATCCCATCAATAAAATTCTGAGTTCCATACTCAAGGACCCCAGACCCCATTCTGGATATGAATTCCTGGAGTATTTACAGGATTCCTTGCCACTGTGGTTTAATTTACATAGGCCAAACTAAGAGAGCCTTAAAATTTAGCTTTAAGAAACATGAGGCATATGTTAGAAAAAAGGAAACGCAGAAGTCTTCTGTTGCCCAACGTTGCTGGTCCGAAAATCACATTTTGAATTTTTTTGCTGCCAAAATTATTTAAAAAACATCTTCCATTGGTGAACTGGCATTTTCTAGAGGCATTTCACATTCAAAAAATCTTTCTGTTCTAGTTAACGACCCTAATTCCAATCCGTCTTTGCCTTCAGCCTTTAAAGAAATTGTGTTTTTGTTTTGGTTTCATCAACAGATGGCGCCAGTACTTGTCTCCTGTCCAGGTTTTCTTAGCTTATCTTATCTAATGATTATATCTTATTTCGTTCATTTGCACTTTTGCAGCTGAGTATGATGGTTCGGTAAAACCATCGAAACTAGTCCTGTGAATATTTGAAAATATAACGCTGATTTTTGTACTTCTAAATTAAATAAGTGTATGCTAATTTTGGAAACATACAGGTCAGCTTAAAAAATATTAGCATAAATAACAACCAAACAATAAGGCTTAAAAATCAAATAATTTATTAAATGTGGGTAGAACAAGTCCAAAAGCATGCAAAACTGAAGTAATCCAGCATATGAAAAAATAATAGAAATAAATGAAAATTTGATCTAAAAATATAAAATTAAAAAAGAATCTCAAAGTTTTCAGATTTTAAATTATGTCCAGCGGGGCTTTTTTTTTTAACATTTTGTGTACTACCTTTATTTATTAAATATCATGCTCTTCGCACTTAAACCATAAAATTCAGTTCAACAGCAATATCACAAAATAATTTAAAATGAGCATATCTTTAGAATTTCCGGTACTAAGTTCCGTGCGCTTGAGATAAAAAGGTTTCCCCTCCCCGTAGGGTGTTGCAATCGCTTGCTTTTAAATCATTGAGTTTGTTCATCAAAAATTCGTTTATGTTTTATAAAATATGAAATAGATAATAATACAAATTTCAAATTTGGGCTTCCAGATGCGCATATTCGGGTGGAAACGTACGTTATTCAAAATTGGATGGCTCTAGGTACCGTTGTTTTATCGCATTTGGAGAAATATACAAACATTTATGCAGATTCTTCATTATTTAGTTTTTTTTTAAATATAATGCAAGGCGATAACTTTTGGTAGCAACAATTTGAAAAGTGATACAGCCGTTTATAGTAATTCAACGAAAAACCACAAAATGAAAACAATAGTCCTTCAGGGACAAAGCCCCTTTGGACTAAAAATAAGAAAAATAGAAAATAGAGACTAAGTTCTTATTGACTGTTTTTATTTGTATTTATTCCATTTTATATACATATATACGTAATTGTAAACACACACACACACATATATAATACATATAATAAAGAGAAACAAGAAGGAAAACTTTAAAATAGTGAATTTTATTCTACTCTTTTACATTTTAATTGACATTTCATTGCATTTATTTATAAATTTCAATCAATTATTACCATAATAGTGCACATTAGCTTTCTAAATTGTTAATTATTTTTAGCACATTAGTGCACAATTGTATTCTAAATTTCACTTCAAATTTCCTAGGTGATAATTTCCTTTATATTCTCTATAATTTTATATTCTGTCTATATGTATATATGTGTACATGTATATATGCATACATTTAAAGTCAGTTTCCAACTAGGTAATGAAAAACGTTTCTATATCTATAAAATGAATTTTTCACTATAATAAAATTTTAGTGAAAGAATTGACTTTCAGGTGTTTATTCTGAAAACCATTTCTACGTGTTTTATGTAAGGATGGATTTCCAAACAAATTATATTGAACTTAAATTTTATCTAAGAACATGATGATGGTTTTTTGCCAAATATGTCATCTGAAATATAAGATTCTTAATCTTAAAAATCATTCCAGTATAAATTGCACAGTTATTTAAAGTTTCGTGTAAAAGAGCACGATTTATCCTTCATTGCTTTTATATATTTCACCTAGTCATTGGGTAATAGAACAGCAAAAACACACATAGGTACTATTCCATTAAAGCAGCATCAGTTAAAAGTGAAGAAAAAATGAAAAGAAAACCATACTACAACACGCTAAATATCGTGGCTCTCGTGGTTCGAGAATTTAACGTTTGAAATATAGTGGTTCGAGATTTGCAATTTTTATTTGAATATTCGTCATACGTTATTTTTTTTTTGCTATATTTTGCCATTTCTTTAGTATGGTGGACTACATATTTTTCAGAACTACCTAATGACGAACAGGCTATCGTAAGGTTCCTTCAGGACAAAGGAATAATTCTTGGCTCGAGATTTATAGATTTTATTTGAAATATCATCACTAGTTATTCTTTTTTTTTGCCATATTTCGTCATTTGTTTTAGTACGATGGATTACACGTGCGTTGTGTTGCCCTTCATGTCACGCTACCATGGACTTACATTTTAGCAAGATAATGCCTGCCTCCACACTGCACATGTTTCTACTGCTTGCCTTAGTGCTTGCCGAACATTACCTTGGCCAGCAAGATCGCCGGATCTCTCTTCTATTGAGCACATTTGGAGCATTATGGGCAGGGCCCTCCAACTAGCTCGGGATGTTGACGATCTAACGCACCAGTTGGACAGAATTTGGCACGATATCCCTCAAGAGGACATCCGCAACCTCTATCAATCGATGCCAAGCGGAATAACTGCTTGCATAAGGGCCAGAGGTGGACAAACGCGTTACTGACTTTTTCACTTTGTAAAGCTCTATCACTTCAATAAATCATCCAATTTTCTCAAACTGTAATCATTTGTTTTTCTGTACATGTACATCACTTCTACTGATTTTCGTCCCATTCGGATAACTACTTCTTGGTGCGCCGTTTTTTTTTGCCTAAGAGTGTACATAGATACGTACGTACTCATAGACGCCAATTGCAAATCTCTTAAGAATCCATTTTTAATCAGTTTTATAATTTTTGGGAGAATAAGAGTCCTTTATTCTGTCCTTACGTTCAGATATCACGTGAAGAAATCTTGAAATTGCATTCGATAGCGGTCAAAATGGATATTTTCGTTGAAATATGATACCCGAAATTTTACGCAATTACAATGCTTCCTTTTTTCTTCGTACAAGAAAGTAAAAATAACGTTGGTTGTGTTCTTCCGCAACAATGTGCATTCGGGGGGTTTATGCCGGGACGCCGTTTCCGATGTTTCTGTTATGCTACGTAGATACCTGCCATTCAGGAAAACATCGTGGATGGCAGCATTATATTTTCAGATTACTGGAAAGGATATAAGAAAGAGGAATTAAGAAATTCTGGGTATCAACATTTCACTGTGAAGTATAATTTTGTAGAATCCGAAATCGAATGCGTAAAACTGTGAAACGATTGTGGGGCGGTGCTAAATGGAGAAATAAACGTCAGCGGCGCACTGCTCGCCGCCATTTAGAGCCATATTTAATAGAATTTATGTGGGCAAGTTATATTCAAGAAAACAACAATTTTTCTATAACATTGAAAGATATCTGTAATTTTAGGACACCTGTTTAGATTAAATTTCGTTTTTTTTTTTGTTATTTTTTATTTATGTGTAGAATATTCTAGATTAAAATATTAAACAGAAAAATTTACTTTCTTTAAGAATTATGAAATTGAAAGAATACTTTTTACAGCAGTAAGTTTTTTTAGTTTTGAATTCTATTATTATTTCATAATTTTAAACTTAGCAACAATTGTTGGCAAAAAAACAGTGGCGCATTTTTAACTGACGCCGCTCTAACGAATAGTGGAAAGAAAGGTTTTGAGCGAGCTTAATACTAGTGCTGGACGTCTACTAGTTCAGACTATATGCACGCAACTGATGAAACTCCTGTTGATTTGTTCACAATCATACACAGCAATGAATTTAAATTAGGGCTTTCTGTTGTTTTAGGAAATTTAAAATCACGCAATACTTACTGCCAAGTCTCTAAAGAATTCCTGTGATTTAAACTCAATAGAATGCACTTTTAGCGGTAGTCCTGTAATAGCAACTGCGGATCAAGGTGTCATACAAGGTAATAAAGTGAGTCAAAAGCAAGACAAAAATATTCTTACCCTCCTGAAAGCGATGCTAATATTTCTTTTACTGATGTAGACTGCATAACGTTTTAATTACTTGAATTAAATATTACTTAAAATTCCATTCAGACACTTGTAACTAGGTATATTACAGTTATGTCTACCTTGTGCTACGTGACTAATTTCCGTGTTCATTTATTTGTATTTAATTTTCAATAAGAATTATATTCATCAAATGGAATTTAAAAAAGTTTGCAGCTATTAAAATCGGTCATATTAGTGATACTCAAGAAAACTTGCCTGGAAATTCCTTTAACTGCTCTGGAAATTATCTTACTATTTAATTGTTTTGGGTGAAAACTTATGCATTACTCGAATGGAATATCCTATAGATCCAGACATATAATGATGCCTTGCGCTCGTATATCTTAAATACGTACCTATTTAACGTAGAAATGATCAATAATTTAAAATAATATGTCTTCACGCTTTCCTTTAAAGATGAACGCGACCAAGAACACCTGTATTCTTAAAGTAAATTACAAAAGTCTTTATGTTAAGTACTATGCATAAAGTATTTACTTGAACTGCGTAACATTAACTCGGGATCATTTTCAACAATTATATTTGATATATGTATTCTGAAGGGATAGAAAATTTCCCAGGGGTATTTGGTGGAGAAGATATAGCTACTGGTCACCGAAATTTTCGTGTAATTATGAAATTAGTAATTATCCTTAGACTAAAGGGATTTTAGAATCATATTTAAAGATAAAACTTGAGAAACAGGTCATGTCTTAAAAGTTCACTTTCATCGTTATGTTCCTTCAGGGTAATGATATCTAGGGAAATAAATTTTGAATCTGCAGATGGATCTCAGGAATAGCTCCAAGGGAGCCACAAAATTCCCTGTTTATAAACATGACTAGCTGTACGAGCCATAAGTCAAATGTATTCAGTAATTCAAGAAATTAAAATCATTACGTCTTCTCGCTACAATTAGGATCTTGTTAAAATGAATTGATTATATCCATTGTTTAATTACATTAATGCTATTAATTAATCCGCAAAGCCGACTGCAATCCAAATCCAATTTTATTTACTAATTCATATGCATTTTCTTAAGTCATGATACTTATAATATTTATTTTCTTAATAAGTCTATGATACTTAATAAGTCAAGGTCAAATTGCTTTATTTAGTTTCGAACCTTATGATTAAGTAAAAAGTATAAGGAGTTGATGAACGGCTTTAATCTTAGTTGGTAGAGTGCATGCTGTTTAAGAGGAGGTTTTTGGTTCTGTACCACTTGTTTCAAGTTAATAACAACCAACATAAAAATATTTTGAGGGCAGCGAAGCTTCTCTTTTTTGATTACCATCGGAACATCTCGTTAAAGATTTCATCTTTTTTTGTTTATTATGAATTAACAGACGTCACATTCGCTGTATACTTATGAATTGCCATAACTATAGATGGCCATTCGTGTAAAAGATAATTCTTTGTATAATTAGCAAGAAATATGTCAACAGAACGGAATTACAAGTCTTCCATTTGTTGTTATGAGTAGCCGCCCAGTCGGTTTTGTGGTTAGTGATGCTGATTGCTATACCGATGGGCCATGCTCGAACTCTGAAGAAGGCGTGGATGTTTGTAAGCTCATAATATCTGTGTGACAAAGGGACACTCAAAACATAGGACGAGCCGAAAGTTCTCTCAAGAGATTGGTGGTAAGAAAAGAGGAGTGGGGGATCATCGTAAACCTCCCCCCCGGGGCGTTATCTCTTAAAACTGGCCGGAACTGCGCAATTTGTGCGTCGGGACTGTACCTGTACGACCAATGGTGGCATTCTGGTGACTCGCCGACTTTTACTTGTACCTGTACTCATGAATAATATTATTTTTACGCAATTTTATGTTTACTCTCTGCCGAGCAAAGGATATATCTGTTATTTTAATAATTAAAACAATTAATGCGTCACCTCATAATAATAAGTGTTTACTCAAAAAAATAATTTTTTAAGTCAAATTGTTAAGTGGATTTAATTGTATCTTACATGTTATTTATTTCATTAAAAATGAAAGATACAAAGATTTTTTATGCATAAAAGTAAAACGTGCGTATAAAGCAACTCCTCCATCGATCAGAAGTGTTTAATCCGAAACACGTTACGAAAATAAACAGTTCCATAGAAGTACAGAATCTTTACTCAAAATAATATATCAAATGATTGTCAAATGATTATATCCGCACATCGTTGATAGTTGACTGTTAGATGAAGACGTAACTCATATATACGTCGATTTTAACGGCCAGCGACCATACTGATAAAGACGATGGAAAATGGTATTTCTTTCCTTGCTATGTTTTTGAGGCGAACGAATGGACTGTCTTGGTTTCATGGTCAGCAAGAGATTTTAATGATATTTTTCACGTCTGTCGTCGATACAAGATAGTATTCTTGACAATGTCCTCCACGGAGGGAATTCTGCTAAGGCAGATAACATTTGAGCGCTTTGTCGCAAAATGTATGAACTAATTTAATCTCGCTTTATTGTGTTTTAGAAGTATTCCGTCTTTTACAAGTCGGAGGCTTGTTTCAGTCCTGCTTTGTACCAATCTTTTGGTGTCATTCTTCAAACACATTTGCTTTCTTCTGCTAATTTTTGCCATATTTCAAGTTTTTTATTATTATTCTCACATTAAAATCAAAGTAATTAATAAATACTTGATGGCTGATCATCAGGTTATTAATATTGCATTTATTCTTTAAATTTATAAAAGATTTAATTTCATTTTGTCTGTTGCTAAAGTTGCCCATTTCATGAGTTTCATGTTTTCTGCTCCGTAATACTCGCATACATTTGAACATCTGACTCACATATGCAATTTCTTGCATCTTTGAATTATATCCATTCTTCTCATTAACATTACTCTGAAATCATTAGTGAAAATCAATAAAAGGTTTGTAGATAAATATTTGGGGACTATCCTACGATTCCCGTCGGAATGCTTAAGCTAAAACAATCATACATATCTCATTTTTTAACTGATCGTTGAACGCACAGTGAAAGGTTTTCAATGAAATGAACTGTTCCAGCCAATGCACGAATGACAAGTGAAAGATTCTTGTCTTTTTAAACTTCGCGAACCATATTATAAACATAACATTTATCTGCAAGCTCCAATAGCTTATCGCGATATTCATTTTATTTCAATGAACTAAAAAGAACTAGTAGTATACTGAGGTATGCTCGTAACTTAGTTCGGAAATTTCATGAGTTTGACCCAGAACAACAAGTCTGAGAAACTCTCAACTAGATTAAATTAAAAACAAAAGCTCTGCTAACAAATACAGCTGTTACTTATTGCTTTCCGGAAAACCCTCTTCCCTTTCCCGAAAATACGAAAAAAGCCTTTCTCTGCTTTTAAACTAGAAATTTCTTTCCTTACCACGGGCTAAGAAGCCAGAAAACTAGAGATTGGAAGGCTCCTTTCATTTCCTGTTCTTTCAATTGTAGTGGGATCGAAAAGCAAACAAGGAAAGCAAAGATATTTCTTATTAAATGAACATCGAGAAAACATGAAATGCTTACCGTGAAGCAGACAACACTCCCTCTACGGCCTAAGCAAGAGAACAATTGCCGCAGAAGTTCTTTCACTATTAAAGAGTAGATCAGTGGTGGAAGAACTCTGTAAACAACTAGCATACGAATAAAATCGAGTCTCTAAGCCATGGTTTAATTAAATTTATCATCGCTAGTTAAAGCAAGATATTTTTGGTTTTGCGAATCGAAAAACACTGTGTTTTCCACAAGGCAGAAAATTTTCAACCAGTCCCAGCAAAGCTTCAAATGGAAGCAAGTGGCAGTGATTGACAACATATCTCATTTCGCTTTCAATATTTGAAAGTATTTAATGCTTGATTTATTCAGTTATTGCAAAGCAAACGAGGGTTATTTGTATAGGCGTTCGCGGAGCCGTTTAAAAACGAAGAGGAATTTTTGTTTGATTTGAGGCAACAAATATCTGCTGTTAACCTAATCAAGGGTTAAAAACAAGAAACCCGTAAATCTTCTTCGCGTCATTAAATTATCGTCGTGCATTTCTACATTAAAAAAAGGTTTAGCTCTTTATCATCATTCTTTATGCGGTATATTTAGCGCCTAAATCTACTTTTTCTGTCATTTTGAATTGTAGAGCTTAATTTTGGGAGTATTTAAAAACTATATAAGGAGAGAATAGAAGGGTATTCACCTCTCTTCTACAAAGGTGTCCACACGTTCTTTGAACATGCCTAGATATATTATAGTAAGAGAATTTCATGCTGAAAGCGAAATATTAATAAAACTGTTCTTTCAAAACTGCTTGTTTTTTATGAATTCATTTCTAAAGCATTTTAGATTCACCAGACGTATCTGCTTTTCCTCACCGTGGAAAAGAAAGGCAATCTCAACTCAGGCATATCCATTATACATGGTGTTTCTAAATGAATATCGGGGTTTTAACGATGTCTAGTATTTATTACGTAAAAATTATAATTAATACATGAAATGAAAGAGCAACTCAAACATTTATACCTACAAGCTTACAAGTGTTCAATATGAGCACCTTTCGTCAGACATCAAGTAGATAACCCAGTTCTTCCTCCCAAACATTGATTAGTGTTTGTGGTGTAATTGTTGTATCATCTGCCTCAATCCTGTTTTTTAGGTCGGTACGTCAGCTGGTAGTGGAGGCATAAACTCACCATCCTTTATGAACCCCCACAGGTACAGATCACATTAATCTCTCTTCCGCTCAACATTCTCTTCACTACCTTGTTGGTCACGTACTTTTCCCTTTGCAAAGGCAACTGGTATTTTCAAACTGATGACACCATCTACCGATGTTATTTTCATTTGAGGGATCACATCTGATTTTAATCCGGAACGCATGTTGCAGAGTAATTACAAATTCGGTCTTTGCAAACTGCAGAACACAAAAAGCTTTCTGTCCACCAGTCGCCATTTTTGTTACTAGCGCTTTCTGGCTCATGCGCCTCCCAACAAACAGAACTGTTTGAGTTGCTCTTTCATTTTATGTATTAATTATAATTTAAAATTTTACGTAATAAATACTACACAGCTTTAAAACCCCGATATTTATTTAAAAACATCCTGTTTATTGAATCCCTATTTTAATTAATTGAATATAAACCACTGTGAGTTAGTATGTTTAACGACTAAGAAGTCTGAAGCTGATTTTAGGTAAAATGTAATCATATACAAAAGCAGTTGTCTTGAAACTGCAAAAGGAAATTGCCATACAGCTTTGCCTAGTTAGGGCACAACAGCATGTATTAGGTCAGATTAGCAGCATGGCGAATAATGTTAGATTAGTTTGGGTTAACAGAATGTCGAATAGGTTGGATTGAATTACGTTAACGACATGGGTAATTGTATTAGATTGCGAAACATTAATAGCATTTCTTTAATGTTTGCTTATAGTATAGCAGTTAGTAACATGCAGCTAACAACTGAAAGGTCCCAGCTCACTTGGCAAGAACACAGCTTCATTTTTAACGTGCGCGCTAATGAAAAAAACAATCTAATGGCTCTAGAGTAGCGCTTAGCGTCGTAAAGAGTTTAGCTGAGTAGGTCTTATATGCCTCTCTCAGTCTCTTCGTAATGTACTTGAAGACATTTCTGTCATCTGTGCTTTTGCTACACGAACAACACATCCAGTTATCAATAGGAAGGTCTCGGGTTCAATTTCTGGCGAGATCATGATTAATTTTTTAAGACGGCTCATAAAAAAGCCTGACTCTACAAGGTTAGGCTTATAAAGCATTAAATATATTTAGGTTAGTTTAAGTAAGTATGATTAGGCGCTCAACATTTACGGTAAAAAAATTTGGATAATCTTTGCTTTTTCATTAAAATTAAAACTCAGCAGTTAACAAACACAATAAAAATTCAGATTAGTCAATTTAATGAATGCAGTTTCTGCTTTTGTATCGGGCCATATAGATAGCGAAAGTAATGCATGCATACTGTATTAATGAAAAACTATTCCACAAGATATTTAACTTATGTCGCGTTCTTGTCTGTGTTGTGCTGATTATGTATGTGGGCTATGTTTTACCCAGTTTGCGATATTTACATCTGTAGTCGTTTAATAACTGTCTTTTAGGAGCAAAACGATTTATTAATAACTAGCAATGATAAAAAAAATTCTTCAACGAAATGTAAAATTCTTTAACCTTTCCCGCTGGCTTAAAAATTTTACCCATTGCTCCTATCAGGTGTAGTATATAAAACTTTCTAGTTTCTTCCATTGCAATCTTATATTTTAGAAAATTTACTTAAGAGTTCCTAAATGTTTAACTAACTTTCCTTTTATAATTTAGATTAGCTTTCGTAATTCATTTTTATTATTACACTGAAAACTTTCGAAGCATACATTAATTAATAATGGATATGTAGTTCCTGGATCAGCTATAACCGGAATGAAAACGAAATATTCTTGGAATAGGAATAACTATTCTTTTATTTCAAATGATGTTCTCTAATCTTTCCCCAATAACTCCTCGATTATAGCAATGAAGCGTGAAACGGAATTGACAGAATCTTTAGCCATTGTTTAAGCTTAATCTTAATTTATTTCTGGTATAACGGCGCTCTTGTGTGGCCAAATAATAAAGACTCACCATCTTTGATGCACATAAAATAAAGAAAGAAAAGTTTTTCGTTCCATAATCTGCGGCAATGATAAAAGGAGAACTGAAATTCCGAATTTTATAATCCTGGTAGTCATCTAAATTTGATTCGAGGGAAGCTGCGGATTATATATTCCTTGCAGAATGATTACTTTTATTTTATGGGCTATAGTTGGATAGTTTCTGATTCTAATATAATGGTTTCTTTTGCATAGATTGAAGAGCAAATCATCAAATATTGTTTGTTGTTAAGGAGATAGCAGTTTTTATTCACTTTGCCTTAATTTGAAAAAAATGTATACTTGTTAAACGATTTTAGGCACACGATTTTTTTCTTTGTTTGAATCAAATCTTGAAATTAATCTTTGATTCCTTCCATAGATTCTTTTAAATACGAATTTTGATAAAAATACAACATCCCGCAAGAATTTTTTCAAATTCGATAAAGAAATTTTTTATTTATTGTTGATTTTTCTCACATAACCTTACTAAATGTTCGAAATAACTATCGCAGAATTTCAGTTCTGTACACTATAAAACAGACTGAAGAACTGCGGCGTTGACGTGTTCTTGCCTTTAGGCTTGTCTAGCCTTTTACTACAGAACAGAGCTCTTCTTGTGCGTTAAAGTATTCTGTGAGCCGTTAGGCTAATCTACTACACCTTGAAATTATTATGTGTTATGTATTTCTGTTGACCGAGAAATGTTGGCTTCCTGTAACCCAAGTTTGGTCATTTGTTAATTTAATGCTTGAATAAAAGGGTTCTATATAGTCTTCTTCTGATCTCTGTTTAGTTTCGCAAGGGCTAGAAGATAATTCTTCAAGAATCCTTTTAAAAGTTTATATTTCCAAAGCGACACAGACTTTACAGGCTGCTTAGGAGAATAATTTTTGCCATGTTCAGGGACAATAGTATTCTTTCTTTCTTACTTTCCTGCATTCTGTAGCATAAAAAGGGCATAATAAAATTCATAGAAGAGCTTTTTAAGTTACACTAGTTTAGTTAAATACAGCGAAATGTGAAAAAAACTATCAGTTATAATATTTTTGATTATACGTAATTGAAATTGCGAGGCTCTCATATACGAATTGTATAGGACATTATTATAATGCAGAGGGACAACAACATTGAATTCACATATATAAAAATGATTACATTTATTTCGATTAAATATTTCTTTGATAATTTTGACTTAAAATCCATTATTACCTTGCATTTTTATTTTTGGTCACATTTGATCAATATTATTATGATAGATAAAAATTATGTGATATTTTTAACGCAGTAACAAAAATTTTTTTTTATATCGAAAATTATTTTACGTATCTTACGTCCTTCTATTTCTTTCTTATGCATCGCTGGCCACCAGTTTTCATATACAGTGTGTGCATAGCGTATTAAGATAAAATGCTCTCAAAAGAAAACCTAACAAAGTTATCTACCGGGGATTGATTACTAGCAGATCTCCTCTCGCTTTCTTTAGAACACCAACAGTTAACGGCTAGTTAACTTAAATGGCACTTTCTGTTTAATTTTATGCAGCCGATATCTGATGTCATAAAATTGAATGAGAAGAAATCAAATTTTCTTAGCACAGTGCTGCTGTCTTCAGCTGTAAGGAACAAAAACTGTGAAACGCGAGAAAATAGGAATTACATGGCTTAAGAGAAGTCATGTACTACATTTTATTTTATAATATCTAATAAAAGAAAGGAAATTTAGACTCCAAATGTAGTTATGCAAATGCAGTTAATCTCTTTTAGTATGGAAAAAGTTTCGACGTCATTTTTATTCAGTGGTTTTTCTGGTGCAACCGTTTGCGTGAGATTATATTCATTTAGATTATATTTCAATTCATTTAGCTTTAGGTTCGATTTCCAAATGTAGTCTCACCGTCTCTTGAATTCTTGCACCTGCTAATAATGATGCTCTTAAAAGTTTGGACCTATTAATAAATAGTTGACTGAAATATAATTATTAGAAAATGTATTTAAAATGTCATTCAGTTTTGATCAAAATTTAGCAAATTACGTTAAAAATGCGAAAAGTTCGTTATTTGGAAGATTGTTTTTCGATCTATCGCACGATTTAAGAAACAATATTTTGCAGTGATTCGTTTGATCGATGAGTAAGGATATGGGAGAAAAATATGCACTGAATAAAAAATCAGTGTCAAATTCTGAAGAAATCCGTGTGGCATACCATATTTTTATCGCAAATAGGCATATATTGCTCACCAGAATGAAATCGAAAGTTAATTTCTATATTTGATCTAAATATAGAGAAGAAACAAGTAAAAGGAAACCACGTAATAATAGCTGAAATTTGGTATTTTTTTGCGCAGGAAACGTTTTCTAAAATACCGAAATCCACTTGTTATTTTTATATTTATTGTTATAGATTTCTTTTCGTTGCGTCAGAAATCATAACAGGGAGTATTTATAGTATGTTCAGCTTTCTATGGAAGGATAGGGATATCTCTTAACTGTCCATTTCTGGCACACAACTCGACTAGCAGTCACCTCTGTTGAACCCTCTCAATGTAATGTCCGTCTCCTGGAGTGTTGCATCTCCTCGGAGAATAGGATGAGGACAGTAAAGATGAAGAAGGAAAATACTCTTCTTGAAGGAAAGGAAAGACTAGTTTTCTCTCGTTAGCTTATAGCTTTTATTTAGTACGAAAGGATATCTGCGGATTGGCATTGTTTTCCCTCGAGTGGGGGCCATGGGACTCAAGAGAATATGTATGTCTAGCTTTTGTTCCTGTTAACGAAATAATATTTCGCCATGTATGTTATTAGTTCTCCAGTAGACAAAGATTTGACGTTTAAGATTTTGTTTCGATTTAACTAAAATTCTGGAGTATTATATTCTTTACAGTTTCGTGACATGTTTTGCGTAGATCTTCAAATATAGTAATTTATTTTTAATAAGTGTGGTTATTGGAAATAAAAGCTTCCGATAGCTTTTTTTTCTTGACATTTTCTAATGTTTGAAAAATGTGCTTCAAACACTACTGTTTTTTCTTTGCGATGAAACTCCTCTCCCCGTAAAATGTAAATTAAAAGATTTAAACTTCTGAAATACTGACCATCCACACAGTTTTAAATATTTCATTCTAATTTCATCAGTTATACTATAACTTTTGAAGTTCTTCTGTATTCGCTCAACTGAATATTCAACCTAATGGCTAACACACAGACATCTCGGCGAGTTACCATCCTTAAAAAATTAACTGTCAATACCAAACATAAGTCAAATTAAAATTTAAGTAAAAAAATTTTTTAAGCATTTCTAGTAAGTTATAACTGAAATTTTACTCAAACTGAAACAACGACTTGTCGAATTAAAAATATGACACCACAAGACTCCTTGCCTTGGTAGTTAATTATATTAATTGCAGTTATTTACGCACAAGGGGTGTAATTTCAAGCGTAATACTTAGTTGTCTACATTATCTGTAAATTCGTAAAGAAATTAGCAACAATCTTAAATTAATTAAGATCTTAGTTAGATCTACTGACTAAGATTTAGTTTTCACAGAATTAGCACGAACTAATTCTTAGTGACTTGGAAACGATGTGGCAAATGTTCTAATATGCCACAGTTAAATTTATAAAAACCTGTTTTAAAACTAGACCACGGGCCATCAAATTTGCGTTATTTACTGGTCTGAGCCAATATTACGAAATAAGCTATGAAGGATAGGATAGTATTTAACTCAAATCTAACTGTTAGTAAAACTTAAGAATAATTGCTGCAACAGTGCTGTGCTTATTCGTGTAGTAAAATGGATTGTAGGAAAAAATGTCACCCGGAAAATAAGGAACGGAAAGACAGGCACCGGAAAATTAGGAAACGGAAAATAAGTCACCATTCTTTTGCAATGGGAAAAATAAGGGATGTTTAGAAATATCGCCAAGTTAGGAGATAAAAGTTTTATCATAACAACCCTACCTGCGGAATAGGGAAATCTTCTGACGATAATTGAAAGAAGATAAGCGAGCTGCTGGCCTGTCGGATGGTAAAAATAGAGGGTTGACCAGAGGGTCATGGTCATTAGTGATTGTTCCCCTCGTACCCCATATAGCTATAGCCTTAAGCTATGGTTCAGGCGTGAAACATTGTCGCATAACTGAGCGTTAAAAGCAGTATTATAACAAACCGTTGTAGATGAAATTTAGTCACAGTTTGCGATAAGAATATTACTTAATTTTTAGCTAATTAAGTGTCGCATATTTTTTTTCTGATTTGATTTTAATTAAAAATAACGTATTTGCACAGGAAACAATTGCTTAATTTTGCATTTAAGTTTGAATAGGAAAACAAGAAAATTACAGTTATTAAAAATTAAGAGGTTTATTTCAAAATTATATGCTGCAGCTAGCTCAACGTCTTACCCTTAAAACCTCCCTCAAGAAAGCCCCCTGTAACCCTGTCGGTTAAATTAGAATTTGGCAGGTTTCCCCAACTCCGATTGGCGAGATTTTAGAGTTCCTTTTTTTCCGTTCCTTATTTTCCGAGTGACATTTTTTCCGTTCCTTATTTTCCGGGGCTTTCTTTCCGTTTCCCTTTTTTCCGGGTGACATTTTTGCACACCAGTAAGGTTGAGCCATTTAAAGTAGTTCTCATTGACATTTTAATTCTTTCAAGGGTTCAAAGTATTGGGGAAAATTCATATCACTAACCTAATAAATAACAAAGATTTTTAAGGCTGTATAACATGTAAACTGACCAGACAATTTTCTCTAACTCTCCTACTTTTGTCTCGTCTCCTTTATGAGAAACAAAAGCGTTACATAGATTGCAATTAGGGATCGCAAATTTTTCTCAGATTTCGGACCAAAAGTTCAATAACGGTATTCGTATTCGGTATTTTTTAGATCGTAATACCGGAATACCGGCTTTAATACTGGTGGTAGAAATTCTAGGAAAAAAAATAGAAAACACAGGTGTTTCTTTGTTTTATTTATCAGTTTTATTAGAGGGAGTAAATATCACAAAAAATCATTTGTAACTTATAACAGTATATAGGGAATCACAAAAACGTAAAGCAACAAGGAACATCTTATGTATTTTAATCACAAAGTGTAAATATCACTATTCATTCTGCGGTACTATTACAAATTTTTGAAATCTGATCTTAAAAAACATAATGCATCAATTGTACTGTCATTAAGCCTGGAACGTAATTTTGTGCAAAAATTACCAGTTTCGAAAACACTCTTTCAGCATCTACGCTAGTTGGTAGTACCGTGCATAATGCGCGATTTACGTTTTCCAAGTATTTACCTCTAAATCCCTCATCTTCAAATAAATCGATTTCTCTTCGGACGGTTTTGGATATAACTGATTTCTGTATTGTATTTTGGTTTCTTGAAATTTTTTTAGTTATCGCGAATTCTAATTTTTTATTCAAGAGACATTTAGCACTTCCACACATTTTCTGCTGGTATACTCCCCAAGACACGTGTAAGTCCTATATTCCAAATTTTTTTTTCTGAATGAATATTTATATTTAAATAGCGTCTATTTCTTACACTTGTCCGTTCATCAAATGTAAGACTAAATGTAAGACCAATGTAATCAAATGTAAGACCAATGGTATTTCGCTGAACAACCAGGCCTGTCACTTCTGAGTAAAAGATCTAGGTCTATCTAAACGGCCATGGCCATATTCAGGAGTGGGCATCTTCGATGCAGGAAATTCAAAGAGGGAGAAAAGACCTTCCCCTCGTGTGCCTGTTCCCTCCCTGCCTCTCCCGCTCACCTACTGAATTGTGCAGGCGTCTCCCTGAGACAGCTGAGAGCAAGACGGCGTCAGCGATTTACTTGTGCGGCAAGGTCTTTTGGACTTGGTGTAGGCTTTCCTGCCCCAAGGGGATTTGAAACAACAACAAGACTAAATTTTTCACCATTTGCTTTTAGTTATATTAACTCGTGTTTCAAAGAATTGCGAACACGGTTACTATAGTTTATAGCAGTTCCTTTTACAGTTTTTAAATGTGTATGGAGACCGCTTGTACTTTCTCCATTCACTTTTAATAACTCTTCAACAGTTTTTACATTGTGCCACCCTATCCTTTTCATCATATAAATAATGAAACCAAACCGAAGTATTATCAAGAGACTTTTTATGTTCTTTAAAGTTATTCTTATTCATTATTATGGGCATATTAATTATGAGCACATAATAAATCTGAAAAATATTTTGAACCCTAAAGTATGATATGCAAATACATGTTGAGTAAAAAACTCACCAATTTAAAAAATATCGAAAGTTTTCGAAATATTACTCTTTCTTCACAACTACAACGTTATTTTCACAAATACGAATATCAGACTACGAATCCTGCCCGTGTACAGTATCGCTTTGGGTTGTAATGGGACAGGACAGTTTTGGCCCGCCTCCTCGGATAATTCCCTTATTGTATCACCTCCCTAGACTGTACAATGCAACTTTGTATTCACAATCTAATTAATTTCCCCCATTAGGGAAACATAAAAACATAAACGTATACTGTTTTGCTATGTTGACGACCCGTGAACATATAGTGGGGACAAATTAAAAAATTTCTAGTAAATACCAAAAAACGTTATTTAAACTTGTGAATATCGGTATTACAAAATTGCACAGATATCTCAAAATACCGATATTCGGTATCCCGTTATTGCAATCTCTAATTGCAACTGTCTACAGATACTCCATTTAGTCGGTAACGACTTAATTTGTTTTATAGACGGCAGTACTAAATAATAGAGGCATTTGAAAAGCGAATCGAAATATTTTTATGATTTTCAGCTGGGTTATATTTTAACAAAAATCTTTCTAATACTTTTTTTAAATATACACTCACGTTTGTGAAAATTGCAACACCAAGAAGGAATCGTCATAATTGAATGCAATATACACAGTT
>KK112061.1:0-10562 GCA_000611955.2 Stegodyphus mimosarum | reverse complement strand
TATCATCGCGAGCTGACGTCACATTTCGGGGTCCACTCCCGGATTTCCGAGTTGTCCGACACTCGTCCGTCCACTGCTTCCAAACGCGCATCACTGTGCTGCTGTTACGCTGCACACGAGAGGCTACTGCACGATACGACAATCCAGCTTCACGAAGGCCGATGATTCTCCCTCGTTCAAACTCTGTAAGTTGTTCAAATCTCGCTCTCTTTCGTCGACGAGGCATAAGTACAGATTGAGTTAACGTTTACCACTAGCAGATAACCACCGATAACCATACACGCCTCGCTACAGCCGTCTATTTATTCGGATCCATCAGCCGTTCAGAGGGTGCTGCTCAGCATACGCATGCGCTACGGATTTGCAATTCTAATCATTTGCATATCATGCGCTACTTTGCATTTCCTGAAAATTTCAGCTCACTCGCGTAAGTCCTTCATGGTGTTGCAATTTTCACAAACGTGAGTTTATAATAATGTGGGATCGGAGAACAAACTATTTTTAATTACGAAAAATAAAATTTAGTTTTTTGCATTTTTTAACGGTGAGAAATATCGATTCGACTTTATGTTGATAAGCAACCTGCCATTTATTATACGGTAGTTGAATAAAGGATCTTTTTCCTTAGAGACTGGCAGCGGTTTCTCATTTTTATATGTGCCGGGCAAAGCCGCGATTCACATACAATCATACTACTCCAAAGTGTTACTAATACGATAAAATTACATTTAAGTGAAACCGCGAAAGAACTATTATGTAGCAGTTAAAAAATGTGTACAAACTGATTGATTATTACAAATTAAACACTAACGAGGTCCTCTTTTGACTCGAAAGATATTTATTACCTATTGTTATTCATAGCCCATTAAATATCCATTTCCTATTGTTTCCTTTAATCACATTATCTCTTGCATTTCAAATTAAATTCATTTTGCTATTCGAAATCTCCTTTTATGACATGCCGCCGGGCGCAACATGAAGAACAGAAAATGGAAAAAAGAAAAAAGACTGCGCTCAGCCAGCTAATTGCCCGCATATTTCTCAACGCATTTCGTTCAAGCTTTCAAACAACAGGCCTCTGCTTTTTCTTGCTATTTTTAGTATGAAGTAGTGTCATTTGAGTATCATCTCTTAAGTGAGTGTCCCCGCCGGAAATGCTTTTCATGAGCGGCTAATCGCCAGATAACGGTCTGGATCACTGTAAATAATTATAATTAATGAGGGTTTTAACTGCTTTTCTAATACCTTTTAAGCAAGAAATGAAAGGAAAGAGCCTTGGATGGGAGGAGCTGATTTAACTTATTTAAAGTACCATTTGGGAGTAAGTACTGTGTCTGACTGCCTTGTGTGATGTTTCTTTGATTTTCTTTAGGAAGGGATCGTTTGAATTATTTAAAGAAATGTTATGTTTCGATCAAGCATCAAATTAATCAAAATGCGTCCTTTAAAGTCCATCCAACACATTTAAAATTATGGATACCCTATACAACCCTTTCTATTTAAGTTTAATGGAAAAGAAGTTTTAATATCATGAATAATGGTTGCTGTTTTCGTTAAGCAAATTTCCTGTTTTTGCAAAAAAGAAATTATTGCCGTTCCACTTGGGGGAAATATTTGCTACGAGCCCCTTGCGTATACGATTCAGCGAAAAAAGGGTTTACAAGTTGTCTTTTTTAATTAGATAAGTGCAAAAGTCTCTCCGCAGCAGTGCTGTTTTGTTTTCTGTAGTGTTTGCGACTATTATTTTGGCCATCTCGTTTTAAATATATTATTTTATATTCCAGCCGCCCAGGCGGTATAGTGATTAGGGGAGCCTACTGCGATGCCGAAGGGCCCGAGTTGGAAAACTGTCAGTCCCCTCATAGGAAGTAACTGTGGCCATCTATTAGGTGCTATCATAATAAAATGACCACCATTTCTGGCCTTCGAAATAAGTGGCGAAAGCCTAAAAATGGCTAGTGCCCGCCATTTGAAAAAAAAAAATTATATTTCGTGCCTTGAATTTCTGCGAATTCACTATACGTCTATCGTAACGGTTTAGCTTAAAATTGTATTAGAGCTGATTTGGAATCTGAATATGAAGATCATAGTGAAATTCTTTAAAACTTTTCATGATTTTTCTTTTAAAATTTTTAAAAATTTCAAACTTAAAACTCTCTTTGCTGTATTCAGAAATTTCCAGATTCCATTGTGTTTGAAGGAAATTATACCAAAAAGAAACTTAAATAAACATTTAAAAATATTCATTAGAATTGCTCAATTACCGGTATCGTCGTTATTGAAATCCAGAAGCAAGTGTACATACGAGATGCTGCATTGTGTCTCAGCTTATGCTGTTGCCAATAAAAAATTTGAATTCCTTTTCTTTAATCAGATTTATTCTTCTGTTAATATACTATTCTTGTTCTGACTGTAGAATTTGAATTCATTTGTTTCCAACAAAGTTTATTTTACTAAAAATAAGTGTACACCTCAAAACATTTAATCATTATTAGTATCTGTACCATTCAAATTCTGGTCTCTTTCATCTTTATACAAAAATAAAATGCTTTGAGTGTTTACTAAAATAATACTCTTATGACTTTCTCCAGTGTATTGAATGTAGCCGAGAAATGACGTTTCATTCAAAAAGTATATTTTAGCAGAAATTCTGGGTTTAGTATTACTTACTGCAAAGAAAATACTCATTAGTATATTCTGAAATAGTTTTCTTGAACTCCAGAAACAGAAAGGAGGCAGAAGGGATTAACTCTTCCTCATTTGCTGAATGTTTAATGCATAATTAATGGGTTCCTTTTCCCTAATTGCTGCACATGCAGCTCATTAGTAATGAGAACTTACTCGGGAACTAGGAATTTATTTTTAATTCCAACTGCATACTTGTGTACTTCGGCACTGCTTTCATAGCCACAGTTGAGAAAAGTGAATTTTTTTCATTACTAAGTGATGCTTTTAACAATTAAGCAGGAAACCAATAAGTTTCTGCGGACGAATGTAAGTTACGAGTTGGCGAAAATACATTTAATGAAGGAAAAAAAATCATCTAAATATATCCATTGCAGAGAGACCCAACTTCTGCGTTTTTGCAAAAAAATTTTCAATTGCTTTGAAAAATAACATGAGAATATATTATGTCATAGAATATAATAAGAGTTAATAGCAGTATAGGGTACGCACGCTTTAGCTTAAAAAGAACGGAAAGTTAGAATAATTAAAAAATCAGAGTAAATGCGTATTAGAATTATAAAAAAGATTTCAGAGGACTTCAGGAGGCTGTTTAGATCGCATCTTTTTTGAAATTCATATCTGTCGCTTATAGTCCCGTAATTTCAACTTTTAAACCTTGTAGAGTCATTAGGATTTCTGAAGCAGAAAACACGAAAAATGAGCAATGCCCTTGCTGGGATTCGAACTTGGACCCTCTTGAATACGCGCCGAGTGTGTTACCGTTACACCTCGAAGGCATGCAGAAAGGAGGGAGAAAATACCTTTTCAGCTATTTTCGCAAATATTTTTAGAAAAGTACTAAATTCTAAGATCCGAAGGATCATTAAGTTTTTGCAGACCCAGGAATTGTTAGAGATCGTATTAAAAAACTTTTTTTTTTGTGATATATAGAAGAAAACATGCTAATCTCGGATTCAGTTTTAAATAAAATTCGACCTTAAATTGATGTTTATTTTAAAAGAAAATTCTTGGAAACGTAGAAAATTTTTCTTTAGAATTAACGTCAGTTTTGAATATTTTTTAAAACCTGCAGTTTTCGTCTGTAATTTTATATGCGTAAATGTGGAGTTTGATCTCGACATTGAGGCAGGGCATTTTAAGATCTACGGAAATATGAAACTTGTCATCTTCATTCAACTGATGTCATCCTCAGTCAACTGTGCAGTTATAAGCGTTATAAAAAGGTATAATGAAATCAATTAGATAATACTATTTACTAGGCAATATGTGTATGCTACTGTAGAAAAAATTTCAAATATGCACAAAATACTATAAATACTTACAGAACACATCAGGTACATCAAATTCAATTATTTACACAAGGAAAGTCAGTTAAGGACAGTAACACTTAGGCCTTTTGTTACTTTTTTTTAAATTAAGGCTTTCATTACATAAACTACACTTTTTGTTTATTTTATGCCCTGTTTATGTTTAGTACGATTTCCATAGCGAAACACATAGCAATAAACAGCAATCATATCAACATGCCAATTTATAACCTTTTTAAAACATTTTGATAAATATTTCTTCTTCCTTCTCACTCATTGTATCAAAATTTCTCAATAATGGTAAATAAATAAATAGAATAAAATAAAATTAAAAATAAAATTAAAAATTAAAAATAAAAATAAAAATATTGGAATGAATATAAAAACTGTAGTTTTATACCCATTGAGCATCTTCAGATGCAAATTTTTTAACTGTATTTGCGACTAACTTTATCAGCTTTGTTATTAATTATTAATAACCATGTGATGTACTCTGCGGGGGAAAAAAGGGGACAGTTCTATATCTCCCGTTCTACTGGGCCGATTGATGAAATTCAACTTACGTTTTTCGTGTCTCGAAAGCGCGACTTAGAATATGCATTAGATTTATATATAACATTGTTTCAATATAGGTATTTTGACACAAAATCGGACTTTTCTGAAATGACATGCCAATGTTTTCCCATTTTCGATTCTACGACTCAGATTATGCCAAATTTTATAAAAATCGCACGAGTCGCTTTTAAAAAAATAGCTCTTAAGCTTTTAGCTCCTCAATGTTAATTGAATTTGGTATATATTTATTAATCTCTCTTTTTTTCATTAAACTTCTTTGATTCTTCCTTTCGTATTTCGAAATTTAGGTTCATTCCAAATAAAATTTGCCAATTTCTTATGATTTATTTCTAAAATTTGTATTTTTAAATAATTTTCATAAATTTTTCCAAAATATTTTGAATTATAATCTATAAAAGTCTTACCGTCATCTTAAAGTAAATGCACTTCTAAGCATACCTGCAAAAATTTAGTTTTTTTATTCAGAATTTTCGAAGATATATATGAATTTATATATTGACTCGTTTCGAAATTTGGCATGTTTGTTAAAAGATAAAACATCAAATGTGTTTTAGGCACTTTGTTAAAATTATTTGAAAGTAGGAAAGATGTGACTTTATTTTTCTTGAGGAGCATAAAATGTAGACCCTACTGAAGACGAGATAGCAAATTCTTGCTTCTAGTCGCTCTTCATGTCTTGAAAAACAGATGATTGCCGACGAAGGTTATAATAACCTTTTTATTTCAACTAATTGAATAACAGAACATGCTCGGTGCTCACACAATTTAACCGTCACTTGTGGCTAAGTAACTCAAACACAAAATAGTATGTAAAATCAGAATGAAATAACTTTCAACTACATGACTGGCTCCTTCTTAGTCTAAATCAGCTTTATCGACTGCACACAGCAAAACAGAGTCTAACTTATCAACGTAATTTAAAGTAAGTGGCTAGCACAAATATTCAACTACAGATCTACTTGCAAACACGCGGAACTAGCTCTTCTACTGTGAACTCTTAAACTCTGCTACGTAAATACTATTTCCGAACTCACAGAGATTTGCATATACGCCATTTAAATTTGCATTCTGGCTTGAAATTTTAATCAACAAGGAGAAACCTTCTTTGCAATATGCTTTTTTATTATTCCGATAATGCTTTGTTCTCTCCATGGGAGGTGAGTTTAAATTTCTTTAGTGTTCTGTAAATAAAGGAACCCCCGTATAATCAGAAGATGAAAGCATACAAAATATTGAATTCTGTGTATTATTAATCATTCAATCAGAATGTTGTGAGGTTCAACTCTTTGAATCTTAATTCTAACGCCGAACCCCAGGAACACTTAACAAGCGAATAATCGCTTAAGTGTGAACAGAACACGTGAGACTTGAGAAGGGTTTAAAACCCTTTGTTATTCAATATATTTACAATCCGTTCCGGCTTGGAACTTTACAATAAAGCCGCCACTCGGGCTTGAACTTAAATACTAATAATTTGAACTAAAATTGCCTTAACTAAAGCTCTCAAATACTATAGCCGAAGCTATCAGAATCTAACTAGTTGGCCCCTAAGTATTAATTGAATCGGCGAAGCCTAGCAAGGGCCTAGATATGACCAAGCGTGTAGTAACAGTTAAAAGAGATGTGGCCAGAAGGCAAACGCGCGCTAGTCAGGAAATCAGACTCTCTCTCTCGAAGTCGGTTAAGTCACGACTTAAATAGTACTCATTTGCATTATCTGCGTTTCTGAATTCACATTCTGGCAGGAAATTGTAAGCTGAAATTAGAATAAGATAGAAAAGATACAAAACTTAAAATAACTGTTAGAAAACGTATAATAAACCTTACAATGTGATTAATTTCTCTTGAATTAATAACAAAATGATTCTTTTAATAAAGAGAAGGAAAAGTGTATTTAGTTGGTTTTTAACGGTAACTGGATTTAATAACATAATAATTTATAAAAATATATTAAAGCCATTAACAAAGTGTAAGCAAATATGTTAAGGAGCTTTTTTTCTTTTTTTTTTCAATAACGCGACTTAGATCTCCAACGAGCTTATGGTGCATTTTTTAAAATTTCATGACATTTTGATGCGATCAGTCAACTTTCGGTCGAAGCACAAAAACTTTCATTCAAGATTCTTTTGGGAAATCTTGTTTAACAGCTTTCATTTCCATTTTAGTCTCTTAAATTTTACTTCATTTGGAAATGTAATAAGTTCTTCTATTCCCTTAACTGTCAACTTCAAATTATTATGGCATGAGATAATTTATTATTCGGTATTGGTTGTGTTCACTTCTTCAAAATCGCCTTCTTCTGCGTTTCATACTTTGGCTATTATATGAGCTACTATAGTATCCATATTTACTGTTTTCATTGGTTTCTATTTATTTTAAGCCAACATCAAAACCTCATTTGTGGTAAAGGCATTCATTTTATAAGTTTACATTATTTAACACTGAATCCACGAAATAAGACAAACTTTATTTGCAAATGTAAATTTTGTCTTGAAGGTTTTTTTATGTGCTTTAAAGCGTCCCAAAGATTTGTCATAAGCTCTAAAGAAACAGAAAAAAAGACAGAACATTTAATAACAAGCAAATACATGTGTCAGCAAAAGAAGTGCGAAAGTGCGGAGTTCGAACGACAAGCAGGCGAATAAGTCTCTCAAAACTTTAGTACGCCAGAAAAATTGCCCAAAATTTTGGAAAAAATGTAGGTTATTAGTAACAATTCTAACTCTCACTCTTCAGTGTTACCTAAAAAATATGATATAAGCTATCACTGATAGTTAAGTAATGTTGAAAGCACACTAAAACAAGCACAGAAAGTAATGCTATTCTAAATCACAACTTGTGAGGGAGAAATTAAAATAATACAAAAAAAAAATTACTATTCTTCTGGACTTGACAGAGAAACAATCTGGAATTTAAACTTCATTTGATCCCAAATCTAAGTAATTTCGGATCAAGACATAAATTTGGGGTCATACATTTAAAATCTAATGCAAAGTGGTAACTTAGACCAAAGCTAAAACTAGAAAACTCTACTTTTTTCTGAAGCAGCGGACATTCGCTAAGTAATCGGAAAGTAAAGCAAGACTACATCTAAACGTTGAACTAATGCACTTACAGGGTTGCGAAATTTTATACGAAACCCCTTCATAATTCTCGAAAATGAGAGAGTGCGTGATGAAATGAGGCATAATTAAATTAGACTCATTAAACTTAACTGGTTAATAAAAAACAATGTCACAATTTTAGCGTTCAATTTCGTAATTTATTACAATTTTTCTTGAGCGCGATTAAAAAATTTTCAGATAAGGAGAGATTATAGAATAATTACGTTATTTTCTAGCGAGTATCTCCATTTTTTGCTTTTTTATAAGATTAATTATAAACACGTGGTTGACGATACGTCGCGACTAAATGCAAGTAGGTCGCGAAACCAAAACATCTAGGAAACATTAAAAAACTCCGCTTTATGCAGTCAAGATTTCTTAAAGTTTCGTTCAAGGTATATTAAAAACTTTAATTTATTAGAAGTTTTCTACCAATTTCTTTTTGTGCTTGACATCTGATTAGAAAGAGAACATTTCACAGTAATGTTTAAAGCGATTTCTGCTTAATGCCTAAGCAAATTGTTTAAATTATTACAACGTTAAATAGTTTTCTTGGTGGCCACTCCTTTCTATGCCGCCCTTCACTATTTGCTCTATACCGTTCACGTACGAAACGTGGGAACTCATTACATGAACACTCTGCTCACCAAAAAGCTTACAGAATGCTTTAAGGATACTACAGTTCAATTATTACTTTTTATAATCTTGAACACTGATTTCATTTCCTGAAATTTTTGCTGTGCTGTCCAAATGATCAAAGAGGTAAAGAGACGTTTTTTCCATCATCGAGGGGGGGAGGGGAACTGAAGGCTTTAAGATTTTACATTACGCGCAAAGGGGCGTTTTTTTTCATTTGCATACACGTACACGTTTCGAGAGAATTTGGGCTAAAGATATTTAATAGCCTATCTTTAGAATTTCCTGTAGATAGTCTCGCACGCTGAAGATAAAAATGTTTTTTTTTTCTGTAGTGTTGCTATTGCTCTCTTTGAAATCGTTGAGTTTATCAATCAAAAATTTGTTAAAGTTTTACAAAATATGAAATATACAGTAAAACAAATTTGAAATTCAAAATTCGGGCTTCCAGGTGTCCATATTCGGGTGAAGGAATATGCTATTTAAAATTTGATTGTTTTTTCACAATGCAGAAAACGTGCATGCATTCATGTAAATTCTACATTATTCAATGTCTTTAAACATAATACAGTGCGATAATATTTAGTGGCAACAATTTGAAAAGTGGCTGAGACTTTTATAGTGTTTCAATGCAAAATTCCGAATAATAGTCGATGACATTGAAGACTAATAGTCCTTCTGGGCTAACGCTCCTTTGCGCTGTTAAAAAAATAGCTTTAAGACCTCTTTCAAAAAAGGCTTTAAAAATTTAAAAATATATAAAAATTCATTATTTATAATAAAAAAAATTTTTTTTTTCATGTATGTATATGTATACCCCTAAAAATATTCAATCCATTCTGGATTGTACTTGCAAAAAGCCAATATCAATCTACCTACCTTATCATACGTTTAAAAAATAAGTTTGTAAAAATGTTGTATAGGATGCAGAATTTTTAACCCACTTAGGAATTCACCATCCAAAATAACGTCATAGAGAGGTAACCTTCAAAGAGATTTGGCTATCACAGACTTCTAACAATCGAAAGAAATTTTGCGTATTGATTGAAACATTATTTATGTGATTTCACTGCCTAAAGCATATATTTGCAAAGAAACCTATTATACAGCCAATAGTCGGGCCACTAACGTTTCGTTCGTTCCTGCTAAGATTTATTCATTTCTTCATTTCATAATATCTGCAGCGTCTAATTCTATTCACCTTTCGGACGTTTACCTTAACGATTAGTTAGAGCATCCGATATCTGATTACTTTTCCTTATTTTGTTTAGTGAATGAGTATATATTTCACATACATTATTATTTTTCTCCGTATTGGTTTGGTAGCCAGCGAATGTAGACTTGATGGCCGTCTATTCTAATATGAATGAAACATTCGCTTACTCCCCCTACACAGCACAAATGTTTATGAGTATTACAAATATCTTACCTACACAGAGTAATAAGGCATGTGTAATACGTTCTCTTAAATTTGTTTCAAAAATTTTATGATATGGGGAAAAGCATGCAAGTACCATATCTTGGAGATTATCCATTTAAGTTAGGATGCTATTAGGCAGTTTGTAATAAATGATTTTTATATCCTATTCTTTTGTAAAACAAATAAATACTTGAGTAACACTTCATTCACTAACGGATAATGCAACTACTTAAAAAAATATTCGAGTAACTCTTTAATCCATGAGACGGAACTTTACTCCATTTTCTTTCATCGTATTAGAGTTTCTTAAATTGTATAAATCATTCAATACTCTCAAAGCTGGTTTGCATTTTACAGAAATGGATTTTTAAAAAATCTATAGCAAGGAAAAATAATATATTAATGAAAACCTTTCGTTGAAGATAAAATTTTAAATTTTGTTAGCGTGTATTAAAATGTATCTCATGACAAAATTTGGGGCAATCTGAGACATAAGAGATTCAAAAGGATTTAATCGTCAGTCTTTATAATAATTCTATATGCTTAATTTGGGCTACGCTTTATTACATTATCGAGCTTGTTAACAGCAGCTTATGACAGAAAAGTCTATGTTTCTCTAACACAACATTTTTAAAGACTTGTGTCCCTACAAAAGAAAGAATTATTTTATTGAGGTTTATTTCGGGCAGTTTTTTTTGTTTTAACCTTTTACTCACCGGAAATGTTTTTCGTTGTGTCGCAATACAAGTTTACATCTGCTTCCCTGTTTTCTATGATCCATGACTTAAGTCCCACGAGAAAAACATTGTCTCAAAAATCAAAGACGTTCCT
>KK112060.1:46513-97038 GCA_000611955.2 Stegodyphus mimosarum | reverse complement strand
TAGGAAAAAAAAAAGAAAAAAAAAGAAGAAGATTTTTTTTTGGCTATGTTGGTATAATTTTTAAGAGTACACTCTTATATTTGATACAAAAGATAGAAAACCTGAATTTTCTCATTTTACCGATGATGTAACTATCTATGCAATCGAAACTTCAAAACTTGAAATTAAAGCTAGTACTCTATGAGATCAGGGGTGATGCAAGAGCTAAATTCACATCATAAGACCATCGGAAATGTTCCTTAATAAAAAAAATGAATAAATGCATAAAATGAAGAAATTATTTATTTATATATTTAATAATGAACTTTCATAACCGTGGATTTCAATCCTTATTTAATCAAAGAAATTCAACCCACAAGCACAATCAACATAATCCACAATTCTGTTTTCAAGTCATTATCTCAGATTATTCACAGCTTTGAACGCCTATTGGCTAAAAGTAATATTTTTCCTACGTTATCTGATCTTCGTTTCTTTGATTATAATATGATTTATTTTATTACCAGATGCGCAGTTTCGAAATCGTATCATTTATGTGTAGTTTTAAGCAACATGGATACTTTTCCGTTGAAGCCAGACCCCCCACATTTTCGCCCATATTTGCTCATTACGGCTTGTTTTTTTCCACGTCTAGGCTTTAGGCGTAAACATCTAGGCTCTACGCGTAATAGAACGATCAGGAGCAGCAGCAAGGAAATTTTCTTATTTCACAGCAAAATTCTCCAAAAAATCATTGTGGGAGAAGAATACGGCCTTCGTTTTTTTTTTTTTCATGAAGAAGTTTTCATGTATTTCCATCACAGTTTTGTTTACCTCTGCAGATTCGTTCAGATACAGATACAATTATACATATATACAGTTCCTTTAGAGTTCTAGCTAAATGAAATAACGCAAATAAATTAACAGTTAAAAAATAAATAAGAATTCAAAAGTTTAGTTACTGTTAAATCAACACATCTGTTAGCAAATCCCAAATTGTAGGTTCCATTGTAATATTAAAAAGAAATCAGTGATGTGAAAAACGTAATAGCACAAGCAATGGTTATAAAGACGATTATCTCCAAGAAGAAGCCAAATAAAATTCGCGACACCTGTCATGGATGGAATTATGTCAAAACAAAAGCAGCTCCAAATGGTATGGCTTCAGTGGAAAAGTATTGCAACACATGCATAACATTCTAAAGCTGAATTACGACCACTTCAAATTAAAAAAAAGTATTAAGTCTGAATTTAGGCTAAAGATTAACATATGATCATCAAGAAAAAAGACTCGAAGTTAAAAACCTTTAGATAAAAAACTGTTCAACGTACAGAAGGATTCAAGCATTAAAATCCTGAGAAATTTCTGAACTACTACCTGAAAATATTTTAATGTTTATCTCAGATTTATTATATTAATTACATGCTTCGTTATTAGGCACTGCACAGAAAGAGAGAGATGCCGCTTGAAAGACTTTTTTACGGGAAAATGGCTCTGAAAGTAAAACATGAAAACTCCCATGCAGTCAGCCCATTCGCCGAGACTGAAGCCCGAGCGGCTTTTACCGCTCGGCCGCTGGTGGGCCAGATCTCGCATGGCGGATATCAAAACTTTGTTCGGCGTACAGAAATATTAGCTAAATTTTTGAATTGCAGTTGCTATGACTGCTGTTGTCCTTTACCGCAGAATTTTTCAGAACAGAGCGAACTATTTTTACAAGTTGGAGAGTTGCTGAAATTCTTAGTTTGAAGATTTGGTACAGTTTTACTCAGGGAGTTGCTATCTGAAGCTGAAGAATAGCTAATTTCCTTTTTTGCATATGTTGTTGCTTATGCTCACTTGTCTGGTGTATAGTCAGCCCAAGTCCACGAAATTCCGCGTGGCAAGGAGAGCAAGATTTTGCCTGTCGTTGGCAACAGCCTTGAGCACTTTACAGGTGACAGTGCATTTTGACTCAGTTCCGCCCCCAATTCTGATGGACAGTACTCCGGGGGGGGGGACGGGTCCGAGGGTCTTCCCTTCCACCAAACCACGCGAGAGGACTTTCGGCTTGTCGCATATTTAGAGTGTTGCCATGCCGCACTGACACTGTACATTTACAAACATCCATGCCTTCTCCAGGATTCGAACCCACGCCCTTCGGCACAGCAGTCAGCGACGCTAACCACTATACCGGTTGGTAGGCGCACATTATCTTAATGTGTACTAGCAAACAAAAGTCCATCGTGGCAGTTTTTTTGAAAAAAGACATCTGGGAATGATGGTAAGATCTGGATTTTTAGAAGGCTAGACCGATCCACCTTCAATCCAGATATAAGGAAATTTACCGTTCTGTTTTTCATTTGTATTCTTCTCTTTCTTTGTTCCTTTGCAAGCTGAATTTGCAAGCCATTGGTGATGATTTCCTTCATATAAACTACAGGAATGGAGCAAATGAAGCCCAGTTGCCTTTTCTCCAACAAAATATAAGTTCTCGTCGTCATTCACATCTGGTACATAGTATGCAAAGTATTTGACCATATTTTAGCATATATATCATATGAAATCGTATCATATCTATACTAGTTGATGTAATGTAGTCCTATAATACCGATGTTCTTTTTGATGAACCTGAAATAGATGATTATACAAGTTACATACATTGATTCTACATATTTTTCATAAAAGTCTGAACTGACTAATGGGAAAATTAATGACAAAAATAGGTTTTTTTAATCTTGATGATAAAAACTTCTCATCAAAAAATTTTAGGTAAAAAATTCTAAATTTAACTTATTAATTAAATTATTTAAGAGACTCTCAGATCTGCTGTCATAGACAAGAATACAAGAATTTTACAAGATTAAAAATATTGCAAAAAATTTCCAGATGGAAATTTAAGTATTTTAAATTTCCTGAACATAACTGTTCTAATTTGGAAGAATACTTTTATAATGCAACAAAGAACAAAAGAAACCTGATCATCTGTTCAAAACCCTGTCCATACTATTCTTGATAATGATTAATAACACTACTTTTGAATACTTTTTGCTTTCTAAAATACCTTTGCATAAATTCAAAAATGTTTCCCTTGTTTTGAATACATTTGAAGAAATTCAACTGTTTCTATAGTTATGCAATTTTAGCATACCGTTCTGATCCACTACTTGAGTTCGGTCTTAGGATAGCGAATTCCATAGCTAAGTCGGTCTTAAGGCCATTTTGTAGTTGCATCTAATCAAAGATCCATATATCATTCCTTTCGTTCTTGAACCATAGCTGTCAAAAAAGAAAAAGCAGGCTTAACTGGTGGAAACGTTTCAATAAATAATTCCCTTGGGAGTAAGAATTAACCGTAGAAGGAGTTTCCTTTCCTGCGTTTCATCACATAATTAAAAATTCTCGAAATTTCACACAAACATAAAACTGAACTTTAAAGTTCGTATTTGCTGCAGCTGTACGATAGAGTACATAAATTTCCGGTTATGAAATTTTTGATGGCATTGTCAGACTTCTTAAAACATTAAACTAATTATCCCAAATTTCATGATACGTTATTATTATAGGACTGTATTCAGCACTCCGTGTTTAAATTCAGTTCTTTACACCAGTTACAGAACATTAAAATATGTCCAAAATAACCTAAAATTTTGGAATAAAGTTCAGAAACACGACAGTTAGAAAGAGATTTCTTGCACGTTTTTAGTCTGCTCCCTCTGGAGGAGTATGTAGTCTCGTTGTGCCTGAAATCCATTCTTACTAATAAAGATAAGGCCCACCAGTAGGCGAGGGTAATGTCGCTGAACACTGGTAGTTCAGTCCGTGGTTCAAATTCCTTTGAACGGGCTGGCTGCATGAGCGTTTTCGTGATTTTCTCCATGTGTAATGTGTATACACGAGCCAGTTTCTCTTAAAAAGTCCTCCACGAAGACATCCCTCCTCTTAGGCAGATAGCCCTCACGGCCTTGAAGCAGAGGCTGAACTAATAAGCTGGGTGAGTTCATCCACGCTGTGTGGATAATGTTTTCAGCTTTTCTTCTTGAAGACATTCATGATTGAGAACCAAGATTCAACCAACGATTGTCCCCATGAAACTAACAACGGCGAGAAAATTTCATAAAAGTTTCATCGAAATATTTGATTGTGGGAATGTAGTTAGTGAAAATCAGTAAGTAAATTAGTAATTGTGCCTGAAATTGTAATGCTATCTTGTAAACCATTTTGGTTTTTGTTTTTACACAACTGGCTAAAGTATAAGGAAAAAAAAGTGCTTATACAATTTTACCACACGCTTAGCCTTTTTTATGGGTTTCTCCATAGCATGAAGCAAATTTCAAAGTTGTCTGTCTGTTAATATTTCTGCTTTCAATTAAATGTACAAAGTATAGAAGTAACGCATATTTGTAATAAGAATGGCAAATGTTTACTTAATTGTGATTACAAATCATAAAATATTAAACCATTTCCCGGCAGACGAAGTTGGAAAAGATAAATAATACTGTAACTTAAATAAATGAGTAATTGCCAGAATATTCTTCTTACAAAGCAATGGGAGCCGAAACTAAAATTTCATAATGTGTTATGAATAACCATAAGTGCCTACATTCTGAACTTCTTTTATGGAATACTGGTGTCAGTGATAATCCCCTTGCTAAATATCTTATAGAATGACACAATTACTTGGTATGAACTGCGGAAATACTTTTTAAATAATTTATTGAAATCTTAAATGGTTCAATTTTTGATAACGCATTCATTTGTAAAGAATTCTTTTTAACATAAAGGCAAACTTTGCTTAAATAATTACTATAATAATATACTTTTTTCCCTTTAAGCAGGAATTAAAGAAATTGCTGCAATATGAAAATTTCAGATTACAGTCCAACATTCTGAAGTGTTTATCATTAAAATTTCAAACAATTTAGAAGATATAAAAATTATAAGATTAAAAGGAACTTACACTCTGATCAAGGTTATGAAGACTTCAGTTTAATACAGAAAACGATTTTAAGCAAAGTAATTACTATAGATCTCATAGCTTAGGAGTTAGATGCCCCATAAGTTAAAAGATGTAGAACACAAATTCCTACATTTAAAATAAGCAACTCAAAATGGCAAAATCAAATGGTACAAAAAAATTCACGTGATATTATTTCATGGAAAATAAACACGACGTGGAGATGTGTGCATTTACACAATGCAAAGCCGCCCAAGGGAGGATAGTGGCTAGTGACTATGACTGCTGTACCGAAGGGCCCAGGTTCGAAGGCCTGAATGCTTGTAAATGTGTAATGTCTGTGCGGCATGGAACACTAAATATGCGGGGAGCCGAAAATCCTCTCAGGAGGTTGATGATAGGAGAAAAGGGGTGGGAAACCCTCGGATCCGTCCCCACGGAGTACTCTGCTTCAAAATTGGGAGAGGTGGTACCCAAAGCTCTTGCCAACGACAAGCCCAATCTTGACTCCTTGCCACGGTGGATTTCATGGTCTTGCTCTGATATCAGACAAGCGAGGCTAGTCACAAAAGCATGTAATGAAGAAAAGATTTAATTATTTCCACTTGTAACTGCGTATTTATTGAAATACTTTTTTTGCCTGGCCACCAGTCCGTGAACTGATAAATATAAATAACTCTAAGGAGTTTCCTTCAATATAATTTAATAATAAAATAGCAATTTGGGTAAGCTAAAATTGCTACAGTAACAGTGCCTTGTCTGTTTAAAAATGCCACTTTGTCCTATGAAACAACACGCTTCTCAAAAATGGGTGTTGATATAATACTTTTGAGCATGCAAAATATTCAAAATATATAATGAATATACATCTCGATATATATGTCAATATATATGGAATATGCAAAATATTCATCAATTTGATAGGACTAATTTTCATACAGGATAGTGCATTTTGAAAATATTTCTTTTAAAAAGTGGGAAACAAAATCACCGAGAATCAAATTATGTTGTTGTTGTAACTTATTTTATTTGCCTGACAGCAACATCAGAACAAGCCGACGAAATTCATCGTGGTAAGGAATGCAAGACTGCGCCTGTCGTTGGCAAGAACCTTGAGCGTCATACAGGTGATAGTACGACTTAGTACGACTCAGTTCCGTCTCGAATTTTGATGGAGAGCACCCTGGGCGGGCGAGTCCAAGGCTTTCCCACCCCTCCAACCCAACCATAAACCTCTCGAGAGCACTTTCTCCTCGCCGCATATTTAGAGTGCCCCTATACCCAACAGATAACCAGTATACATTTACAAACATCCATGCTTTCTTCGGGATTCGAACCCGAGCCCTTCAGTAAGGCGGTCAGAGTCACTAACCAACTAACCATTACCCCGGCTGGGCGACGAGAATCGAATTATCATACACCATTACAATGTATTAAAATTTTTATGAATCGCGTTCTTCTGTTAAAGCGCCATTTTGAAATTTTCCTTTCCGGCCTTGTGCAATTTATATTAAAGCGGGTTGTAGCATTTTCGCATAAAACGTATGCACTATAGTTTAGAAGTCCATATGCTACACACCTTGTTCACGGAAGTCCTCAGCCTGCCTTTATTTTCACCAACTGTTGGTCATAGACATACACTTCCAGTTACAAAAATATTTTAAATGATGCAAATATTTATATTTGGTCATTTTTAAACTAAAAATACGTATTGCTCAACATATTTTTTTTCCAAACAGGCAGCCTTCCTCACAGAATCTTACAGAATCTGTGTTCTAGAAAACACTGGCAGACTTTTCAGTATTTTCACATAGCCAACTTATAACATAATTTGAGTAAATTAATAGTTAAAAATGCTGTTCTTTTGAATATAGATTATGATTATGAAACAATAATACTGTATGAGTGTATTCATACCATAGTTTGCCTTTGAAAATTTATAAATTGATCGTATGAAAATTCTTTCAGCATACCGCATGTAACAAAATTATAGGTTACAGGTAAGATAAAAATGATTTCAAAAATTGCACATTTTGTAGCAGAAGGTATAAGGTATTTCTCTCACCTTCTCAGCAAGTCTTCGTGGTGTAATGGCCAGCACACTCGGCGCATATTCGAGAGATCCGAGGTTCGAGGGTTCGAGTGCCGGCGAGGGCATTGCTCATTTTTCATGTCTCCTGCTTAAAATAACCTAATGTCCCTACAGTGGCGCCCAAACTAAGAAAAGATGATGGATGATGATTCTTCACCACCAGGATTTGGCGACTGGGTCCCTTAATCTCCAGTCGTCCTTTAAAAGAAGAAGTATATAAGGTATTTCTCCCGCCTTCTTAGCATGCATTCGTGGTGTAATGGCCAACACACTCAACTCGTATTCGAGAGTCCAGGCGAGGGCATTGCTCATTTTTCATATCTCCTGCTTAAAATAACCTAATGTCTCTACAAGAGATCAAGCTTTTGTGTTTTATTTTTTATAACCTGTATAAAATTTTCTAAATATAGCTGGAGGGATCAGAGAAAGGTGTAAAAAGTTAATTTCGTAAATTTTGTAAAATAAATGTTTGTTGTTAATATTGAAAATGTCCCAGTATGAGTATTTGAATCATTTAAAATATGTTTACAGCCGGACGCGTATGTCTGAGATTAATAGTTGCGAGAAAAAAGGCCTGAAAAGAACTTTTGTTGACGCGGTGATATTTGTTGAAATATGAAGTAGATTAGAAGTTTAAAGAAATTTAACGATTGCAAAGGATGGAAAAGAAAATAAAACTAATGATGTATTTAAAGGACGGTAAATATGATTTCTAAGAAGCTACTCAGCAGTTTTAGAGACATCTGTGTCATTCTGATTAACCCGCGGGAAAGCGCGTGGGTTGTATCATACCCCAAGTCTACAAAAAAAGTGGAATATTCCTAACTTGTGAAACTCAAATTCTGTACTTTATTCAGTAGCTGAGTTTCTAGTAGTGAGTGACTTTCAGAATCGCTTTTCTGTTGCCTGTATGTTTCAGAAAAAGATTTGTCGGTATTTTATTGCATCTGGGGTGTGACACATCCTATGCGCCTCTCCGCGTAAGGGTTTTTCTGACTGAATATTTGTTTTGAAAATTTATTTCTAGAGCGCAACAGTAAATATATCTACTCACAAGTGATTTTAAAGTATTTGAAATTAACTTTTAAGAGATTTCTAAGCGCATTATGGCAAAAAGAATGACTCCCTATGAATGGGAAATGTAGAAGCTGTGAGACTAATTAGAAATATTTGAAAGTGAAGAAGATTGCATTTCGGAAACTGAAGATGAAAATAGGAATATATTCCACACTAGATATAAAAAATGCATTAATTAAGCGAAAAAGATAAAGCATTAATTTCTTATGTTCCTAAAAAAAGGAAAAACTTTTTTTATGCTTTTAACGTTATATAACGATGATGCTATCGATGACACTACTGGAGAAAAGAAAACGCTAGAAATTATATATTTTTCAGTGGATATTGTGGATGAAATGGCAGCAAGTTATTCAATTGCCAGAATAACAAGGAAGTGGCCAATGGTAATTTTCCTTTCTGCACCGAATGTTGCTGCAATAAATGCTCGAATTATATTACTTTCAACTGCCAATCCACCAACCAGATACAGAAGCAGATGACTGTTTTTAAGGGACTTAGCATTACAATTAATAAAAAAAAATATATTAAACAACGATCAGAAATTGATATTTTACCGAGAAATTTACGTACTGCATGCAAAAGAAGAGCAGAAGTTTCCAGGAATAATTCAAACGAATATACGAAATTCGAAGCAACTACATATAAAAGTTGTGATGAATGTCCTGGAGTCAAGAACAGAAGACCGCGAATGCTATATTTAAAATGTGAAAAGCTTCTGTGCTAAGAACACGTGAATGAATTTTGTTCAAAGTGTAAACAAACAAAATAAGTTGCATTGTGTATTAGAAATGCAATAAAACTTAGAGGTATAATGTTTATTTTGTTATTATTTCATTTATCTTAATTTTAACTCTCTATAAGCTTATTTTGGAAATTAATTTTTTGTAACCCAAGTCTTATTCGCGTATTATAAAAGAAAAACAGCTTAAAAACCAAATAATTTTTACCGTATTTTAAACATTGGGGTATGTGATACCCCATGCGCCCACTCTAATAACTTTTCTACCCGTCGGGTTGAAATTGTTTTGTTACTGTCATTCAGATTTAGAAGATCATTTATTTTTGCAGCAATCATCTGATATTAACTGTTACGAAATCGACTTAAGCAAAAAATGCTGCAGTTTCATGAAGTATTTCTAGAAGCGATAGTGATCTATTAATTACTCTCTCTTATTATGTCTTTCAGACACCGGAAGAAAATGAACAAAAGTACACGTTTGTTATTAAGTTTCTTTAGGGGAAAAAATAAAAGGAGAGTACTGAACTGATTAGTGACAGCCAAAGTGGTTTTTAGACAATAAGTGTTCCTCTTCCTTCTTTCAGCGATATACTTTTTACGAGGAGGTACCACTTATATTTTATGTTCGTTTGCCCGCATTGGATCATCCGATTATTAGATGATATCGCAGTTTCGAAGTTGTATTTGTAATGAGAGTTTGGTTCCATTTCTATTGCCTGTTACGTCTGTCAAAACCTAAAACGTGACTCAACATTTATCATCTTCCGCACAGCTTTTGAAACTCCAGCGTTATGTGGTTGGTTCGAGCACTTCCTTAAAACAAGCAGCCGTATTTTTCTCTCTCTATTGTTCAATATCTAGATTCTTTGCCATTCTACAGAATCCAATAATTTAGGTTACTCAAAGAGAAATGAAAGAAACTGTGAAATTATTATTAGACTGATGCGGCTTTTCATGTGATATTTCTGAGATTTACTAAGCAAATTTAATTTAAATTTCTGAAGAGGTTTTTTTTCTCGTTACGAAACTGCTGTTCAAAAGATTTTTATGCTTCAGAGAAGTGAAAGTTAGCTCACAAATGTCTTCTACGTCATGAGAAAAATTTTAATTGCATAATTAATAAAAGTCGTCTGATTAATAAAGAGGAAGGAAACATGAATAGGGAATGAGTGAATAGGATACTGTAACTCGAGATATCTTTCATCATCCGAGAGGCTTTTTTGTTCATATAATTTGTTAATGAACCGATTGGTTCGTCGTGAAATAAGAGCTTCGTGATCCGAGGCTTTGAAATATCTCAGTGTGATCAGCATATCATAATTTGCATACATTTGGCATGTTTCATTCACAAGTAACCAGGTCTTTTTCCTTTCTATTCCTACATGTTATTATTATCTATCTATAAAAATAACATGATCTTTATTGAATGCAAAGTTTTTAATTAAGAAAATGGCGCTGACTACTTTAAAAATACACAAACTTTTACTGGCCGAGTGTCTGATGCTGTCGATCTTCAAATTCCGGCGAACGGCTTTTGGCATGAGGTTTCGTGGTTTTATTCATGTGTAATTTAAACATGAGTGAATTTCCTGTCAGATGCACTTCCTTTAGGTACGTAAACCATAACACTGTGCTATTAATTGCTTAGTTCTATAAATAGGTTCTATAATAATTTCAAAAATAGTTGCTAATTAAATTTTTGGCGCATTTCATTTAAGCAACTGTATTATTAAAAGCCGAAACACCCGAAGCAGCATTTAATAAACATCCATGTAAAAAAATGAAATATTATAAATAGGAAGGCGAACCATTGTTTTACTGTATGTACGTAGGCACATCTATAGGCACAGAATGTATAATAATGTCCAGTTGATTATAAAAATATTTGGTAATATTCAGCAAACAGAGGTGTTGCCGTCGGCATAGTGGTTAGAGAAGCCTACTGTGGTAATCGAAGAGCCCGGATTCGAATCTTGGAAAGGCATAGATGTTTATAAATGTATAGTGTCTTGCCTCATGGGGGCACTCTAAATATATGGCGGGCCGAAAGTCCTCTTGTGTGGATTGGCGGTAGGGGAGAGGGGTTGGTAACCGTTGGACTACCCTCCGGGGTGCTGTCTCTCATAAGGTGGAAATAGAAGTCCAACCTCTTTGGGGCAACCATTCTTCCATGAAATTAATGGCCAAGACGACAAGAACAACAAGAAGAGAACTGCTAGTTTGAGTAACTGGATTTAAAAAGCAATAAAACAAAAATGTATTAGATATGTTTGGTCTTTCCATTTTAATGAATGTCGTTACGTCAGGTTGCGCTGGTATACTAGAGCATTTGTCATCCAAATGGTTTAGCAGATTGCGATTTCTCAAATGAGTTTGTAGAGGCATTAGGTTTTGTTGATGCTGAAGACATGAAAAATGAGCTATGAACTATATGCCCTCGCCGGAATTCGGACATAGACCTTTCAAATACGCCCCGCATAATGTTATTAGTTTATCTTTCAAACTAAAAAGTACGTTGCTTAACTACCCGAGCAGTTAAAAAGCAATGCACCCATTTCTTAACAATTACTAAAACAGCCAGCTCATGTGATTTTTAATATATTTGCATCATCGATTTAATTAATAAATGATGCTTCTAGCATCAAATTTTACATACCCTGGTACAAAATAAAATTGTGCTTCCAGCGTAGCAATGAATTTTATATGATTCTATTAGAGTCTCATTTTGTAATAATACATCTATTTATGTTTGATATGATTTATGACACATCTGACTCAGCAATTTTTCAGAAATGTGCAGTATTGACATAACATACTTAATTTGTCTACAAATTAAAGGTATGCATGGCTTAAACTGAATTATTTCAGAGCAATAAATTTACTTCCTCATATTTTATATCTTCATTTTATTTCAACAATATTTATAATGAATGTAATTTATAACGCATCTAAATCAGGGTCAAATGTATTGTCGCTCAAAATTAAGCTTATGAACACAAAATATGTGATTATCTCAAAATAGGATTGATTTATTCTAATGAAATTATGTTCACAGATGTAGTTCGAAGCTGCTACCACTAATGTGATAAACAGAATGTAAATGCTTAGCGATATGTAAATGAAACCTGAAACGACCAAACGATGACACTTTGCATTTCCAAAATGGTTAGGCTAATAAAATTCGTGACCATTCGGCATAGCTTTCTATGCCTCACAAGAGGCCCTTATATTGTAAATAAGGTTCCTGATTATAGCTTCTGGCAACAAATCTCGTTCTTCTAAAAGCAAGGATTTTAATGTTTGAATGGGCCTAAGAGGATGTGACGCTAGGCAATTGTTCTTGCTAGAGATTTTAAAAACATTCTCTAAAAGAATCGTATTCGGCGACTTCGCTGGGTATGCCATACTATAAATACCCTCTTTCTCTTGGAAATGTCCAGAAAACTTCTCTAGAATGTCGAAGAAATTAATTTTATCTATCCTTACTTTACCGTCCATAAACATAAAATCCTGTCCAACACTTGCCGGGAAAGACGCAGAAGAATCAAGAATCTCAACCTTATAAAAATATGTAGTCACAATGCCAATATCAAAGACATTTAGTGATGTGCAACTGTTCAGAATGGTGTCTCTGGACACAAGACTCCCATTTCTTGCAAAATAATTGACTCTCTTTATCTTGGAGGAACGGTAGTTGGCTCTAGGTTATCACCAGATGAAGACTAGTTGAAAATCACTATGTGCATGCATTGAATCTCGACTCATCCCTGAAGTGAACATGGTCAGTTTTTCTGTGAACAAAAATGGTATGGCGGATTGTACAAAAGATACGGTGTATTCTGCGATCTGTTGAGAAGGGGCACATAACTCCTGTCGCCGGGTGTAGAGAGGTTTCTGCGCTAGACGTCTCTGTACAGTTTGTCTAGAAATTGTCTCTCAAGATTCAGCAGCAAAGTCCTTAGATTTACTTTCTAGCCGTCATTTTCTGTTTTGTCCTGTCTTTACTTTCTGAGAAGGTTCAATGCTTGCATTTAATGTCACACATTGACCCTCTGCAGTCGTACCGTTTTTGGACGAGCTTAGCCTGTCTCCTCATGATAGTACGCAGTTTGGAATTTATACAAAGATATTGTACCTTCCAAGAAGTTAAAAAGGAATTATCAACGCTAAGCACTGTTGAGAATTAAAGTACGCAATACTGAACAGCTCCGCATAACTATGTAGTGACATTAGGCTATTTCGAAGCAGGAGACATGAAAAAAGAGCAACGCCCTCGCCAGGACTCGAACCACGAACTTCTCGAATACGAGCGAGGGTGTACTGACCGCTACACCACGAAAGTGTGCTAAAAGGGCGGGAGAAATACTTTATCTGATTAATATGGTCACTTTCTCTAATTAAACTATTAATATGAAATGTTTAGAATGATTCATACCCTCAGCATGTCATTGTATGATGGTTAACGAAATCTCCTACCACTGGACCTAAATGAGAAACGCCTTATATAACCTCCTTTTAAAGAACGACTGGAGATTAGGAGACCCCAATCACCAAATCCTGGTGGGGAAAAATCATCATCCACTACGTTTTCTTTTTAGTTTGGGCGCCACTGTAGTCTTTTTTTTTTTTTATGCTGGAGAAGTGAAAAATGAGCAATGCCCTCGCTGGGACTCGAACTACAGAGCTTTCGAATACGTGCAAAGTGTGCTAACCACTACACAACCAAGGAATGCTAAGAGGGCGGGAGAAATACCTTATAACCACTGAGCGACTTCCGCTTGAGACTGCCTTGCTGTTGATTCTCCATCGCAGTCTATCGTTTAAACGACTGCATGAATTCTTTTTAACTAAGATCAATCAGTGCTGTGATTTTTCGTGCACGAAATACAGTTTCCATACACGAATTCTACAGATTCAGAAACCGGTCTCTTTAGTGCTTCCATAAAAAAAAAAAGCATCCTTTTCAGATTTTAACAACAACCAGATGTCTACATTACATTTAGTATTTAGTAGTTTAATTGGGGGCAATTATATATGACATCAATTTTCAATATATTAGTGACGGAGCAAAAAATGGCTTACATAAGTGATGGGACACCATAAGACTATGCAACAAAAATCGTCTAAAAATATTTTTTGGGGTTTTTATTTTTAATCAAAAGCAATTGGCAATAATTTATAAAATCGTCTGCATTATTTCTTTCCAGTTTGTTTTGGAATTTTTGTGATTTTTAGCTCTGTGCAGCCATGAATGCTAAACGAAAAGAAACTTTGCCTGAAATTCGAAAATTAGTTATTAATTTGCTTTTTGAAAGTGGAAAATCTATTAGAGAAACTGCTGAAAGAGTTGAGTCATTCAACAGTTTTCAATATCATTAAACGATATAAAAAGAATAATATGATTCAGGATAAAAGAAGACCTGGTCGACCATCAAAGCTATCCAATGGAATAAAGCGAATTATCGTTCGAAATATTAAAAAAAAAGCCAAGAATGAGTGCTCCTAAAGTGGCTGCTGAGGTGGCTGGTGAGAGTTATCGCCATTTTATCTCAGAAGTCTGTCGCCGTTTTACATTTCTGTCTGATATTTTAGTTAGAGTCACACAGATCTCAAAGAATTTAACCATTGTGTATTTTATTTAGTTCAAGAAAAGAAATAACTGAAATTTGTTGCTATTTAAATAAACAGTTTTTATTTAAATCTAAATCTTTTTAACGCACCAAAGAATCAAACTTATCTAACTAAATAATTTTTCTTCATTTATTAACTTAAATTGCAAGCCACAGGAAATAAAAAGTATATATTTAAGTTTTTATTACCGAATACTTCCAAATAATCGTCGAATGGTTGCTGAATGTTACTAAAGATATTAGATTTTTCACATGTGATATTTTTTAAGTTCTTAAAATTGCAACTGATTAACCGATTTATTGAATATTTTATTGCTGTGATTCATCATGTTTTCTGTTTTATATCAAAAATGCAAAATATAAAATTTTCATGCATAAATAATTCAGAATTTGGTTTTATACGTAAAAGTAAGAAATTCGGACAGTATTTAAAAAATAATTGAATTTAGATTTTGTATTTTCAAAAGGAAATTTAAATTTCGTGTGAGGTATGTTAGCATTTTATTAAGAAATAAAAGTATGGATTGAGGGGTAAGAGTGACAAACGATCAGTGCGATGGATGTATTTTCTATCCATCCGTTTTCCCCATTTCTTCCCAAAAGGAAAAGTTAAAAAAAAAAAAAAAAGACTGAAATAGCCTAACATTCAGAAGAATTTACCATTAAAATTTCATAATATTAAAATAATATTTTAAAGATTAAAAAAATAAAATTCATAAAGTTACAATTGTTCAATTTTCCAGAAACTTACTAAGATTTTTTCATATTTTTACAGCATGCGTTCAGAACTTCGTACGCGAATTCCGGTTTAATGCAGAAAACAGTTTTAAGCCATTAAGATTAAAGAGACATTAGGTATTTTTTGAAAGCAGGGGAGGTGAAAATGCGCGTTGAGCGTGCTGACCACTACACCACAAAGGCATGCGAAGAAGACGGGAGAAATACCTTATATACTCCCCCTTTTAAAGCGCGACTGGGATTTTTGAGGACCCAATCGCCAAATCCTGGTGCTGGAGTATCATCATCTCCCACATATTTTAGTTTACTAGTACCAATTTCAACATACCAATGTTTTTCCATATTTCGATTCTACGACTCAAACTATGCCTAAATATTAAATTTTGTAAAAGTTAGTGTAAAATTTACGGAGAAATTCAGAAATTTAATTTGGCGCATTTTTTTCAGTTAGCTCCAAGAATAATTCACGGCAAACTTCTTAATAGTTGCCAACCAATTTTCCTATCCTTTTCATTGTGCAGGAGCGGGATAAAAGTCACATAGTTTCTACCTTTTTGTATTGTGCATGAGTAGAAAAAAAGTCGCATCGTTCCTTTCAAATAATTTTCACAAAGTGCGTAAACCACATTAGATGTTATTATCGCTTTTAACAAATATGCCAAATTTCAAAACGCGCTAACATATAAATTCACGTATATCTTCGAAAATTTTGAATAAAAAGCTCTAATATTTTGCAAGTATACTTAGAAATATATCTACTTTAAGTTGATGGTAAATATTTTATAGGTTATAATTCAAAATGTTTTTCGAAAAATTTATAAAAATTATTTAAAAATACAAATTTAAAAAATAAATCATAGAAAATGGGCGAATTTTATTTGGAATGAACCTAAATTTCGAACTGTGAAAGAAGGAATCAAGTATGTGTAATAAATAAGAGATATTAATAAATACATACCCAATCGAATTAACATTGAGGAGCTAAAATTTTGAGAGCTAATTTTTTTAAAAACTACTCGTGCGATTTTTACAAAACTTGGCAGTTTGGCACAATTGGAGTGGTAGAATCGAAATATGGAAAAAAAAAAGGGCATGCCGTTTCAGAAAAGGTCCGATTTTGTGTCAAAATACCTATATTAGAACAATGCTATACGTAAATCTAATACATATCCTAAGTCGCGCTTTCGAGGCATGGAAAACGCAATTTGAATTTGGTCAATTGGCCCAGTAGAACGGGAGAACTGTCCCCCCTTTTTTTTTTCATTGTACATTGATAGTAACATGTATTAAAAACTGTCTTCGAAGGAGTCAAGAATAAAGTGGTTCGCCCATCATTCTAATTTATAAAAGTGGTCTTCCCTTGACAGAAGTTAAAGAAACGTTGATTTTTGACAACAATACATTGGATGTACGTTATACATTCATCTTCGTACTGCTTTCTCTTTCGTGCAAAAATTGCTCTGTAAAAATTTTAAAAAATTTACTTTGTTCTTGTTGATAATAGTAATAAATGTTTGGATTAGAGTAATCTCTTCCTCATTTATTTGCGTGTACAGACTGTAGTTAATAATCCAGATCAGATTAATCTTCATAACACAAACTTCAGATTTTTTTCAGCTGCCTGCAGAAAGAAATAACACTGCCATAGTATTAACTTGCACGTAATCGTATTCCTCACCTCTGTTTTGTTAAAAATAATAATACTAATAAAAAACTAGAATCCCAAAATACACCTACGCCTCTAACAATAATAAAGTAATTTGTAATGAAAAGTTCAGCGTGAACAGGTTTGAACAACAGACATGGTTAGCTAATCACGTCTCGTCCTCATTTCACGTGACTCAAATTCGGCTCATTAAGGTGTAGATCGGATATTGTTTCCCAAAATAATTTCTTGGAGAAAATTTTTTGTTGGCAACGTTACGACAAGAGGAAATTGAGCACAGAATTCCAGAAGTAAACATTACTGACCGAAAATACGTCGAAATGCAGAATAACGGAAACCAAAGCGCATATCAAGGTTGCAGAAAGTGCACGAGCTTGTTTTTAAAATAAAAACTATTTTATTTCAAATTCTTTGTAAACACGGAACGTTCACAAAATGAATGATCAACAAAACTAAGATGGAAGCTCATGGCATTATTCTGGCATTGTTTAAAACATGAGTTCACTATTTTTGTTTATCTAAACCTTTGCGTAATTTTATCCTCTGAGATGTTAGTGTTATGTAAAATTTTATTACTTAAGTACTCTCAGATACTTACAAAATTTTTGCAATCAATTTTCCGCTTGTTTTTAGGAAATTAGTACAGAAATGTTTACTAAATGATATTTCCGACTTTAGTTTAAAGTTGTATGATATACATGATGTCCACAATTTATTCACCCGATAAAGATATATTTTTAGTAATATAGAATTTCAGATTTTACATTACGCCCAAAGGAGCGTTTTTTAAACTTTTTGTGTGTTACCTTTATTTAGTAAATATCACATTCTTCTCACTTAAACCATAAAATTTAATTCAACAGCAATATACAGTGTCTTACAAAAGTGATGGGACACTTGTGCTTTACAAAAGGAAACCGTAATAAAATAAATTAAAAAAACATGTAAAAATTTTTTGTGGGTGTGTTTCATACTTAAATTTAGTAACAATTATTACATAACATACATTTTCTCAAAATATTAAAATATTAATTTAATAAAAATACAATTTTTTAGAACGGAGCAAAAAATGGCTTACATAAGTGATGGGACACCATAAGACTATGCAACAAAAATCGTCTAAAAATATTTTTTGGGGTTTTTATTTTTAATCAAAAGCAATTGGCAATAATTTATAAAATCGTCTGCATTATTTCTTTCCAGTTTATTTTAGAATTTTTGTGATTTTTAGCTCTGTGCAGCCATGAATGCTAAACGAAAAGAAACTTTGACTGAAATTCGAAAATTAGTTATTAATTTGCTTTTTGAAAGTGGAAAATCTATTAGAGAAACTGCTGAAAGAGTTAACTTGAGTCATTCAACAGTTTTCAATGTCATTAAACGATATAAAAAGAATCATATGATTCAGGATAAAAGAAGACCTGGCCGACCATCAAAGCTATCCAATGGAATAAAGCAAATTATCGTTCGAAATATTAAAAAAAAAGCCAAGAATGAGTGCTCCTAAAGTGGCTGCTGATTTGCAAGCATTATATGGAGTAATTTTTAATCCTGAGACTATTAGAAGAGTAATTCGATCTACTGGATATCACGGTAGAGCAGCCAGGAAAAAATTCTTCGTAAGTGAAAAGAATAGAAAACTCAGACTGGCTTTTGCAAAATCCAACATAAATAAGAATTTTGATTACTGGAATGAAGTTATATTTGCTGATGAGAGTAAATTAATTATATATTTGGTTCTGACGGTAGAATCTTGGTGTGGAGAAAACCCAGGGAAAAATTTCGTAAACAGAACTTGGTGCCAGCAGTAAAACATGGTGGAGGAGGAGTTATGGTATGGGGGTGCGTGTCATCCGCTGGAGTTGGCAATCTTGTTTTTATTGACAGTATAATGGATCAGTACAAGTATATTGGCATATTAAATCAAAATTTGAAATCTTCAGCACGAAAATTGAACCTTCATAACGATTTTAAGTTCTACCAGGACAATGACCCCAAGCGCACTGGTTTGAACTTAGACTCTGACTGCTGTATAACTGTCCTGAAATAATAAAAACACCACCGCAATCTCCAGACTTAAATCCCATAGAGAATATTTGGCAAGAATTGGAATCAAGAACTCGCAAACACACCATTTCTTCAAAACAACAATTAAAATCGGTGCTTCAAGAAGAATGGGGTAAAATCACTCCAAAAATCACAAAAACATTATTCGAATCCATCCCAAGAAGATTAAATCATGTTTTAAAAGTAAAAGGAAATCCAACAAAATATTAAAACCTTTTAAAAAGTAAAATTTTTGGATAAATATTTGGTGGAAAAGTAAGTGTCTCGTCACTTATGTGAGCCATTTTTTGCTCTGTTCTAAACAATTGTATTTTTATTAAATTAATATTTTAATATTTTGAGAAAATGTATTTTATGTATTAATTGCTACTAAATTTAAGTATGAAACACACCCACAAAAAATTTTTACATGTTTTTTTAACTTATTTTATCACAGTTTCCTTTTGTAAAGCACAAGTGTCCCATCACTTTTGTGAGACACTGTAGCAAAATTATTTTAAAATGAGCATATCCTTAGAATTTCCGATACAGAAGTCTCTCGCGCTGAAGATAAAAATGTTTTCTCTTGCTTACAGTGTTGCCATTGCTCGCTTTGAAATCGTTGAGTTTCTTAATCAAAAACTCATAAATGCTTTACAAAATATGAAATAAATAACAAAACATATTTCAAATTTGGACTTCCAGATGCCCATATTCGGGTGGAGACGTACGTTATTCAAAATTTGATGGCTTTAGGTACCGTTGTTTATCACAATGCAAGAAACATATATACATTCATTATTTAATTCCTTTAAATATATTTATTTCATTCACTTTGCCGATATCTGTATTGCAGATGCAGAGTATTCGTCTTTCTTAACTACTCCTCCAAATATAAATAAGTTCCTACAGGCAATTTTTCGAAAAACGTATAAGAAAATTTATGTCTTTCCTTCTTAGTTTTATGAAACGTGTTTTTTACTCACGCAGCAATTATAAAAAGACAATATTTTAGAACTTGTAGCTGCAAAACTTCATTATGTTGCTTTGAATTTGTAATTATCCGAGGCTATGTGAATTCTGAAGTTGCAAAAACCTTTATGTTTACTTCTTCGTGTTATTGCCTTAGTAAAAACTTAAATTTAAAGTAGGATTTCCATACATCGGTCTTGTTTAGAATAATGAGTTAATGATTTGATTCATTTTTTTAATGACTTAAGTACAATTTTACTATCACAGAATGCAAATCTATTATCATTAAGTATTTTAGAGATGTGAAGGCGCACTGATAATTTTCTTTCCCTTCTTTCCTTCCTTCTTCTTCTTCATTTTTTTTTATCCGTGTCAATCAAATTTTTTAAATTAAAGCAAAAACGCCAAGTTTGCTAAATTTTATTCATTTTCATTGTTACATATTTGTTTTTTAACAATATTATAAAATATTCAAAGTTTGAAAGCGTGAAAGCGAAATTAAAAAAAAAATCGGACAGTTCAGCTCTCACTTCGCGGTAAGACAAAAATACAAAAAATCTCAAAATATCTTCATTAACACTTGAGAAATATAGAAAAACATAAAACACTAAATACAGTTAAAACAATTAAAAAAACTATTTTTACAGCTAGTTTCCACGCCAAAACAAGCAATTGGCCAGCAGACAACAAGGCAAATTTTTCAGAGCACAAAACTGAAAGTTTACGTTTGGTTCCATTCGAGAAAAAACATTCTAGGTGCAGAAACTGACTTAATTCACTATTCTGCTAAGTTTCAAATCTAAAGAAATATGGCTGCTATGGAAAAAAAAAAGCTTAGCTCCACTTAAACAACTTTTAAATTGTTGGGAATTCTACAACTACTTTATTAATTAAAGGCATAAAAACCATGACCGGAAGATAAGAAAAACACAATTCAGTCATTTTAAAGCAAAAAATGTACAATTTACCAACATATAAGAATAAAAAAAGAACTGAGCTCATCAAGCCGAGTAACCGAGAGGATATATATATGTTACGGTGAAACACCGAAATCTGGAGAATGTCGACATTCACCGGTGAATGTCAACATTCACATAGTCGCTTGGTGTATGTCCGAAATATTTTCCAAATACTCTTATTTCTGACTTACACCGGTGAATGTCGACATTCACCATGTACTAATGGTGAATGTTGAATAGATGAGAATATTATATTTTCTTCTTCGTAATTCAGTCGCGAAAAAACACACAAGTACTTAAAACACACAACACATTCAAAATGATAAAAGAAAATAATAGAAGTTAAAAAATTTACTTAATTATACAGTACGTAGTCAATGAGAAAATAAAATAATAGTAATAAAAAACTTACTAAATTATGTGATTCAAATCTGATTAATTGCAACAACTTAAACTATTATGAGACTTTGAATTGCACAAGAGGCCCTTGCTTTTACAACTGCATTTATGGGAAACAGCCAGTCGCCTCTCTTTTCGACCTACACCAGAGCATATCTGTGACTGTCGACATACACCGGTGAGAGTCCGAATGTACAAGAATGTAATGCAATATTCGATCTTTCACCGACGTATTTGGCGAATCTTGACATTCTCCAGTGAAAGTCGACATTCTCCAATTTCAGTCTTTCACGGTAACATATGTACACGTTTGGTGTAGCCGACTGCAACCAAAAAGAGAGATGCACAATTACATGTATAGCAGTCCTATATACAAAACTTCAAAGCTCTGAGGTTACTCGTTTTCGAGTTATGCGAGATACATACATACATACATACGTACACGTACGCACAGACATCACGAAAAAAATCTCTTTTTAATCCATTTTAAATCAATTTTATAAACCGTTTGGGGAAAAAAGAGTCCTCTATTCTGTCATTACATACAGATGTCACGTTAAAACATCCTTAAATTGCTTTCGTCATAACCGATAATTCCGTTGAAATATGATATCCGGAATTTTTCATGGTTACACTCGAAAACGAGTAGGCTCAGAGCCCTGAAATTTTGTATATAGGACTGCTATAACATGTAGTTGTGAATCTCCCTTTTTGGTCGCAATCGGCCGCACCAAAATTATATATATATATGTATCCTCTCTGCTACTAGGCTCGATGAGTTCAGTTTTTTTTTATTCTTATATGCTGATAAATTGTCATTTTTTTTTGCTTTAAAAATGAGTGAATTATGTTGTTCTTATCTTCCGGTTAAGGTTTTTATGCTTTTAGTAAATCTGCATGCAATAGTTGTAGAATTATTAACAATTTAAAATTTGTTTAAGTGCGACTAAGCCTAATTTTTTGGCCATAGCAGCCATATTTGTTTGCATTAGAAACTTAGCAGAATAGTGAATTTGTTGCCCATCTAGAGAAACTAAGTTTCGCGACAACAAAGATAAAGCCTTCTTTTATTATGGCGAATTAAATCATGCTTAATCCATTCAGGAATTTATTCCAGGAAATAAGTGTTTAAGATTTACTTTTAATATAGATATTTTAATATAGTAATTTTTAATATAGATATTTTGAGCTTTTGTGTATGATTTTGTGTATGCCTTGTGGTGAAGTAAGAACTGAATCAATTGGATGAGAAATACTGAATCGTCTGTGAAAAACTGTTTATTTATTTTTTGTTTGTTTGTTTAATATCTTTTATACAACCTTATAGATTTATTGTAGTATTTGAATAGAACATGTGGCAACGATTAGATAATTCTTCAGATGATATACATAATTTTTGGGCGTTCTGAGTCATAAAATGAATGAGATATAATGCTGTAAAGTGAGCCTAATGCCAGAGTGTCGCTATGCTAAACAAATATAGTGAATTTTAAAGAGCTTATTTATTCTATTGTGGTTTATGCGCTATCGACGAAGTAGATTTAATTTAATTCAATAAGTTTAATTGAAATGCAGAATGCCTATAATTTAATATTCCATACAAGGAAGTCATGTGGCGTACACATCAGATTTTTTTTAAACAGATTACACTTGTGCACGTTCCTTTGACCATTAACCAGAGCAAATAGAAGCGAATCGCCTTAAACGTTCAAGAAAACCAAGACTATGACATTGGTGGGTCCATTTAATCAAAGAATATTGATATTTCCTTTCAAGTGTATAAAGGAAGATAAATAAAAAAACTGAAATTGTGTGATTAAATAAACTGACATTTTCATCCTGACATTTCTCGCACACAAGATAGCTGACCATAACAAATTTTCTGGAAAATTCGTATGGTTCACTTGTCATTGAGATATCTCACAATGAAATCCCACCGATGAGTACGACATCTGCAAGAAAACACAGGAAGCTGCGTTCGATATTCTCAGCGAACCTATTTTTTTTTTCTTCTTTTTTGATTCTTTTCTCAAGTGAACTGAAATAACAATCACTTTTCCGGTTGCGTGAATGTATGTCGGTAAATCATTGGCACCGTATTCTCAGAGTTGTGATGTTTTCAATACTCTATTTTGGAGAAGATGGGAAAGCATTCTATTTTTTTACTTCACCGCTAGTCGGTATTCTGCGAAGGAGGTGAATGAAAGTTTGTGTGGAAAATAACGTATCTTTTTCTTTTGTTTTTTGCAGAACTTAAAGAAGCATACAAATATTTTGACTGCTTAGAATTAATAAACAAATCAGATATTTTTTACGTTATTTTTGTTCTGGCTGAAAAACTGCCCGAGTTTCAACTCATCAGACGTCGAATAGGTAAAGCATAAAACCACGGATAATTCTTCATGGAACACTTGAAGGTGAATTCTTGGTGGTGATTAAATTTTACTGTATATATATGTTTTCTAATACTGCCGGATTTAAATTTTTGTTTTAAACCAAAATCAGTTCTAAATGGACAGAAATTTGCCACAAAAATAAATAACCATATTAGCACCCACCCCTTAATATTCGTTTCGCCCTTTTCGGATAGTTTTTTGCTGGCGGGAGGGAGGGATACGATCTAGCGTACGTATTTTTTATTTATTATTTTTTTTTACTTCCTTGTACGAAGTAAAAAGGAAGTATTGTAATCGCGAAGCATTTCGGGTATATTACGTCAACGAAAATATCTATTTTGACCGCCACCGAATGCAATTTAACGATGTTTTTGCGTGACGTAAGCACAGAATAAAAGATTCCTTTCCCCCCAAAAAATTATAAAACTGATTTAAAATGGATTCTGAAGAGATTTTTTCGTGTCGTCTGTGCGTACATAGGTACCTATATATGAATGTATCTCGCATAAGTCAAAAAAGAGTAGCTTCAGATCGCTGAAATTTTGTATATATGACTGCTATAACATGTAGATGTGCACCTCCTATTTTAGTTGCAACCGGCCGCACCAAAACTATATAAACATATGCATCTATATACAAACTCTGTTACTCGGCTCAGGGAGCCCAGTTAATTTATTCTTATATATTTGTAAATTGCGTATTTGTTTCTTTAGAAATGATTGAATTATGCTGTTCTTATCTTCCGGTTAATATTTTTATGCCTTTAATTAACCTACATGTTACAAATGTAGAATTATCGACAATTTAAAAGTTGTTTAAGTGTGGCTAAGCCTAAATTTTGTTTATCATAGCAGCCATATTTTTTTAAATTTTAACTTAGCACACTAGTGAATTTGTTGCCAATCTAAAGAAACTAAACTTCGTAACACCAAAATAACATCTTCTTTTAATATTGCGAATTAAATTGTGCTTAATCCTTTCTGTAATTATCATTTAAGTTATTAAATTATCGCATGTATTGACTCACCAAAGCGTCTACAGCAAATTAGTCAGATCCTATGCCTTCAGTGTCTTTTTGCGGAGTGAGATCAAAAGTAAATTTTCAGTTTTGTGCACCGAATAAAATTACATTTTAATTAACGCTGGACGGATTACGCAAACGCTGGACGAATTGCTTGTTTTTGGGTAGAAACTGTAATTTTAATTGTAAAAAAGTTTTTTTTATATATTTTACCTGTATTTGGTGTTCTATATTTTCCTATATCTTTCATTGCAACAAAAAATTAATATAATTTAATATTCCGTACAAGGAAGTCATGTGGTGTACACATCAGATTTCTTTTTTCTGAAGATAATTAAAATTTGAATATATCTTCCTTAGAAAACGAGTGCAGAAGCTTGATTTTTGGGTGAGAATGATTAGCAATTTAGTAACTTCTGAAATGGGAATCTTCTGAAAAGTTTTAGCGAGTGGTCACTATCTGCAGATATAAATACAGTAAAGCGCCAAGCTTCTGTTAGCCGAAAGAATGAATAAACTAAGGACCTTTCAGGATTGGCAGTTTGGAATGTTTTGGATTCTGGCTGCTTGATGGATTTACGCATGTGTAGCATGAATACAAACAAGTTCCTCCCAGAAAGTCCGGAAGGCATCCCTCCTGGTAGAAAGATAACCCTAAATGATTGTCGCTTTGCCATACTCAAATGTTGTAATCATGACAGAAAGTTTCACCTGAAATTGCTAGATCTCAGTTAGTTCGAATAAACGAGTATCTTCTGTAATCACTGTCACATCGATCGAACTCAGTTGATAAAGATCGTGACAATTATAAAGTTTCACTCATTTCTGTAGGTATAGGGAGGTGCGTAAAGCATTTCTTTTAGTACAATAATTTTTCTCATAATACTTTAAGGTATTTCTTCCGCCTTCTTAGCATACCTTCGTGGTGTAGTGGTCAGCACACTTGGCGCGTATTCGAGAGATCCGAGGTTCGAGTCCCGGCCAGGGCACTGTTCATTTTCACATCTGCTTAAAATAATCTAATGTCTATATAATACTTACAAGAATTATCAAAGATGTCAAGATTTATTATGTTTTATTTATTTTAGCCCAAGAAATAGAATAGATTATTTTTCAGGGGATAGTATATTTAATGAGACCTGATCTACTTTCCAGTACAAGTCTATTCTTTTTAAATTGAGTTTATAAGGCTTTTAAAATATGTTGGTAAAAAGGGGTTCATGGTTTCATGTGTGTGGTTGTGAATCACTTTCGTGTGCTCTGAAGATAAAAGTTTCATTCATTTACTTAACTCACATAGTATGCATACTTTATTAAATGCAACTTTAACCTCAAATTTTAATTTTATTCAGTAACTAATATTTAAAAAGGCCTATGGGCAAGATTTAAAAGCTGTGGTTAGTTCGCTTTGGGAATAAAAGTATTTTTATGTTGATACTTGTGTAAGAGACTGTCAGTACATATCACAGAGTGAAAAGTTGAAGAAAGCATCATTTAAATTTTCTGTTTATTCAGTGTCAAAGTATCAGGTAAGTCTCTATTCAAGAGGTTTAAAATTCGAGTTATGTTTTATCTTCTTTATCGCAAATACCTAGATCTCAACAGGATTGAATTATTTAAATATCACTTAGCTTTATAGTTTAAGAAGTAGATTAGGTAAGGTAGATTTCAGTTTTGATCACGTGACATCTTTTAACCCCCTTCCCCCCAAAAAATACAAAATTGCGGCTGCTTTAGTAAGAATGGAGTTGAAGTAAAACTTAGTTTCCTCTGCCGAAATATTCAAACAATGTTTCCATCTTCACGTAATCAAAATGATTGGTAATAAAATTTAGAGGAAGTGGCTAAAAATAGTTTTAATGACAGTTACGTATGCTAAATTTTAAAGTTAAATCCAATTAAACTATCAGACTACATCCTGATTAAACTTTCCTACGTTTAAGATGAATTCCATCTTTGTACCTGTATAGGTCTTATCTGTAAGAATGTAGGGTTTCACATATTTTGCATAACAAATTTATTTTAAGTTTGATATCTTTTCTGAACCTCTCAACTTCCCCTTGTATTTTCTCGCCAGGATGTAAATTTTAAGTTAAGTGACGTGAATATTTAAACGGGTAAATCTCTGAGTTTACACAGAGCGTGGTTTCGCTAGCCAACGCACATTTCGTTGCTATCTCGCTGTTACGCTAGTAAGCCTTTTGGACTTCGGAAACCGGATAAAGTAAAAAACGATTTCATAAATTTTCTAGAGACCGACGTCCTTCCGTCGAATGTCACTGTGGGTTTCATGGATTACCATTAAGTTACCAAGGGCCGATGGAGTTTACGATGTCGAAGAGGCTAGCTCAACTGCAGCATCGTTGTCGCCCATGGGTTCGGAAAAAAACGGGTGCCACTTGTAAAATCTGTCTCTGCTATTCCACATACAAAAATTCTAGATCCTACAATGAACCTGGCGAATTCTCGCACAGGCGTAAAAGAAATACCAGTACAGAAGAAGGGTGAAAAGTAACCCTTTATTAATTCAAAGTTTAACAGAAAGGCACGATCTTCGTGCATTACAAAACATCGTCAACTTGTGGTGAGGACTTAAATGTAGAAAATAATTTAAGTCGAATCTAAAATAGAATGGTGCTGGATTAGCCCTTTAATTTACCACTAACAGGTGGACTCACAAAAACCTAACAGGCGTGACGATAATTCGAAATGGCCAAGAGGTTTACTAGCGTAACAGCAAGATAGCAACGAAACGTGCGCTGGCTAGCGGAAACACGGTCTGAATAAACTCAGAGATTCATCAATTTAAATATTCACTTAACTTAACTTTGAATTTACGTCCTGGCGAGAAAATACTAGAGGAAGTTGAGAAGCTCAGGAAAGGTATCAAACTTAAAATAAATTTGTTATGTAAAATAAGGGAAACACTACAATAGCACAGACAATAAGTAAAACTTAAGTAAAATTTAACAAACGTTAGCCACTTCTACTTGCTGAATCGTAGAAATTCCAGTGCTTATGCACAAACAGAAAGTAACTTTCAGTACCTAATCAATTTGTTTGTGGTTACCACGGCTTCTAGCTTTGCTTACTAACAAATTCAAAATCAGTTACCAAAACCCAGATCGGCACATTTTCATGAAATAAACAGCTTTCCGTCAAATTGCCTTAAATTATAAACTATAATTTATTCGCTATTTAAATTCGACCTATGAAGAACTCTTCTGACGATGGCTGACGAAAAAAGTAGGAAATGCAGGAAACAATTAACATAAAAACAAAGTGTTGACTAAAATAAACCTCACAAAGTTTTTAACGGAAAATTTTTAAAATATACATTTGACGTCAGAAGAATTATTAATTTAGGAACATGATTTCGAAGTACATTTACGGAACTACTAATAGTCGAATTCTGATACTTAATCAATTTCAGTTTAGTTTGGTTTTAAAATCAGTACTCTGACTGCAGGAAAAAGTGCTGAAGTTATTTATAATTTTTTAGTATTCATTTTGAACCAGTTTTGCATATTATGCATTTACTTTTCATAAGTCATCTTTTCAGGATAACTTATAAAAGTCTTAACTTAATAAGAAATCAAAGTCTAGAATCAACTAAACAGAAGTCAGTATTTAGATTTGAGATATGAGGAAAAGCAACCTCTATAACCGTTTCCTTCCAGTACCTTGTGTAATATTAAGAAATAAATAAAAGAATTATTTTGCTAATAAATATGCTGCTTTTGTAGACTTTTTAAACCTTTTGTAGACTTTTTAACTTGCGTAGGGTTCACGCTAAAAGAAAGCTACGGAATTTCCGTTTATGGAAAATAGGCCATTTACAACAGCAAAGCATTCATTGACTGTATCCTTCAGGTGAGATATCTGAGGAAAATAGGTGTTAGAGTACAAATGCGATAAACTGCAGTAACTTCGAAAGGTAGACACTTTTTTTCTTCCCTACCGGAAATAGAATCTTGAAAGAATCCTCGATTCAGAGCTAGTATTCATTCGGTCGCGAGTGCGTCACAGTTAAGTAACGGACAAAGGAAGATCCAAGTTCTAATTAGAGTGTTAACATGAACTGTTTAGAACAATTCATATGTTCACCTCCTCTAATTAGATTACTAACACCAAACATTTAGAACAATTCTTAAACACAGCTTCTCTAATTAGATTATAGAAAATTAGCTTATTTTAAGGCAGGAGATGTGAAAAATGCTTATTGACCTCACCGGGACTCGAACGTGGACTTGCCGAATACGAGCCAAGTTTGCTACCATTATACCACGAAGGCATGCAGAAAGGAGGGGGGGAAATGGCTTACATATGCCACCCTTTTAGAGGGCGACTGGAGATTAGGGTACCTAGTCGCCAAATCCTGGTGGTGAAAAATCATCATCCACCACCTTTTAGTTCAGGTGCTACTGTAGAGCCATATACTACTTATACTACAAAAATACTACTAAAGGGCGACTGGGAATTAGGGGATTCAGTTGCCAAATCCTGGTGGTGAAAAATCATCATCCACCACCTTTTAGTTCAGGTGCTACTGTAGAGTCATATACTACTTATACTACAACAATACTACAAAAGGGGGGCTGGGAATTAGGGGATCCAGTTGTCAAATTCTGGTGGTGAAAAATCATCATTCACCATCGTTTAGTTCAGGTGCTACTATAGAGTCATATACAACTTATACTACAAAAATACTACTAAAGGGCGACTGGAAATTAGGGGATCCATTCGCCAAATCCTATTGGTGAAAAATCATCATCCACCACCTTTTAATTCAGGCACCATTGTAGAGTCATTAGGTTATTTTGAATCAGAAGACATGACAAATGAACAATGCCCTCACCGGGACTCGAACCTGGATCTCTCGAGTACGCGCCAAGTGTGCTACTGTTACACTCCGAATGCATGCAGAAAGGAGGGAGAAAATACCTTATAAAATGTTTATGATAATTCGTACGTTCAGCTTTTCTAACTAGATTATTAATAAGAAATGTTTAGAGTGATTGATATATTTCAACTCCTCTGATTAGACTTTTAATACGAAATATTTAAAATAATTCATTATTCAGCTCCTCTAATTAAATTATTAACACCAAATGTTTAGAAAGATTCACATGTTCAGTTTCTCTAATTATACTTTTAACATGAAATATTTAAAACAATTTATATATTCATCTGCTATAATCATCAAATATTTAAAATGTCTGTAGAGGCATTAGGTATTTTTTGAAACAGGAGTCATGAAAAATGAGCAATGCCCTCGTCGGGACTCGAACCTCGGACCTCTCCAATACGCCCTGAGTGTCTGGCCATTGCACCACGAAGGCATGCTAAGAAGGGGGAGAGATACCTCATATACTCCTCCCTTTTAAACGGCGACTGGGGATTAGGGGACCCAATCGCCAAATCCTGGTAATGGAGAATCATCATCCAACTCTTTTTTTGCTTCGGGCACCACTGTAGAGACATTAGGAGTTTTTTGAAGCAGGGGTCAGGAAAAATGAGCAATGCCCTGGTCGGAACCTGAACCTCAGAGCTTTCGAATAAGCGCCGAGTGTGCTGGCTATTACACCACGAAGGCCTATACGTTATATGACTAATTTGTTCAGTTTCTGTAATTAGACTATTAATAGGAAATGTTTAGAATGATTCATATGCTCAACATGTCATGGTATGATGGTTAATTAAATCTCCTATTACTGGACCTAAATTGCACGAATTCCGTAAATGTTTATATATTTTTTATTGTCAGATCTTCATGGAGTTAGGGCACGTAAAATCTATATGTCTGGAAGTGTATTTGTCTGTTTGGTGACAAAACAGGGAAAAGAGACCTCTTGGATAATTCTTTAAAGCCCTTTTCAATGAAATTCAAGATCCTGATTGACAGTTTTAAGCGCTGAGCTATTTCCTGCTAACTTATGTAACGATTGGGTGTCTTCTTTCATTCAAATACTCAATTGAAAAAAATTCGAGGTCTGAAATTTAAATCAGTTTTTCTTTTTGCACTATTAGTTTCATAGAAGTGGTCGAAAAAAAAAAGAATATCAAGAACGCTCCAATTTTTTTACCCTAATTTCTTTTAAGAAAGATTATTCGGAGTTACCCAAACCAATAAGCTTTTCAGGTATTTTCCAAAAGACTTAGATCAAAAGCACAAATTACATTCTTATCGCATACTTAGTCTTAACAGAAATTTTCAACTGCGGTAGAAGCTAAGTAAAAGTTGCACTGTGTGAAATAGAACGTAGGCTATGAAAGCACATATGAATCAGTTCAAAGAGGCGAAACCTATAATTTTAGAAACAGCAATATTTTCTTTGCAATGCTTTAATAAATATCATTGTGTTTCAAGACGATTTATTTTCCCCTGAGAGACCTTATGAAGGAGTATATGTTGTTTTCCGTATTTTACAGTGCTAGATAAAAATCTTTTCTATTTTAGACTGCCTAATCTTATTAACCTGTACAGATAGATGGATATCTGTATTTTGAAACTAAAAGTAAAAAAGGAAGCGAAATTGACACATAATGCTCCGGGCTGTGATCCTGATGAAAGAAGTTCCTGATTGCAAAACATGGCATCTTGAGAAGGAAAAAAAGATTGAGCACAAGTAAAAAACAGTTACAAAACAGAATTCCTTAGATGTGGGTATGATATTAATCCTGCCAATTGCGATTTACGACTCATACGTGGGGTGAACTTCTATTAAGTAAATGACCAATAAAAGTTGTTATATTAGGGAAGAAAGTGGAAATAAGAAGCGTTAAATTTTCGTAAGCAAGGGAAAAGAAATAGTACACATTTTTATGACGTTTCTTGTAGGCTTTTTTGCCGTTCTTTCCTTACTTATAAATTAGCACTTTAGATAAAGGTTAGTAGAGGCAGTCTGTGGTTTACGAAAGATATAACATAATCTTAGCAGGATCAAAGATGTTGCTCGATGGAAAATCCAGTGAAAAAAAAATGGGGAAAAGAAATAAATTCTAACGTTAAACACGATGTCTTCCATAAAAGCACAATTTCTGCAAAACTATCAATAAATGTCGATGGCGCATTGCGTCCTCTCGAGTCTGATCAGAAGATTTAATGATCTTGTTTTGCAGCCTCCTCAACATACAGTAATAAACATATAAGGTATTTCTCCCGCCTTCTTCGCATGCCTTTGTGGTGTAGTGGTCTACATGCTCGACGCGTAACCGAGAGGTCCGTGGTTCGATTCCCGGCGAAGGCGTTGCTCATTTTTCATGTCTGATGCTTCCAAAAATACCTAATGTCTCTACAAACATAAATACAGCATTCCATTCTTTAAGCATAATATGCTTTCTGCTTTGCACATAATGATGAATACTCCATACATCTATTTTATAAAAATGTTTCACAGTATTACGGGATATATTCAAAGTTCTACTGAATAATACATAAATTGGAGATAAATTAAGCTAAGCTGTAATTAATGCTTTTTGTCGAGCAAGAATAAGAATTTTATTTTTCTCTTTCGCAGAAATTTTACATGATCTCACATGGCATCGCAAATGATAGGCAATTAAAAACTGCAAGAAGATTCCTCTGAGACGGTTCCTCTGATGATACTTTTCATAGAGGCGGGGCTGGTATCCTTCTTGTTCACCCTTCTGGTGAAAAAAAACTGAACTCAAAATTCCCACAGGCCAAATAGCCTCAAACTTCACTAGTGAACTGATTGCAATTGAGGAAGCCTTACTTTCTACATATTAAGCAATTTTGATGCTTCAACGGATGGACTGGTGGACAGTCTCAGATTCCAAATCAGCACTCGAAGCCCTCTCCGTGGAGAAACACGACTAACCCAAGAAATAAATTTTCTTCTCAATCAAATAAAAAAACTTGCAGTCTTCGGTGAATCCCTGTGCACGTGGGTAACGAAGGAAATGAGTGTGCCGATACTCTGGCAAAAGAAGCTGGAGACTTGGACCAGCTCCCCCGCCCCATTGTTACCTTTGCAGATGCAAAAGCAAACTTTTGCTAGACACTTTAGAAAGCCACTATTTCCGGATCTTGACTGCCCCAGAGGACTCTCGTCTGCAGTGGTAAGACTTCGTACAGGCCATTATAAAGGTATGAAGCTATCTCCAGGGGATAACTTAAGATCTTATTCCTTATGCATAAAATGCCCACAAACCCAATTAACCCCTAAGCATATCTTCAACTGTCAGGATATCATTGCCGCTCTTTACCAATTTGACTCACCACCACAGGATATCCTTTATAGTCCTCAAGCTTCAGACCTGGCAAGGCTTGTCATGCAGACTTTTGGCTCCACTTAGCACCTTTTTCATGGGCAAGATAACAACAACAGCAAGAAGATTTCATTCAATAATTTACCTTGAAAAGAGATAAAAGCTCAGTAACTTTAAATGAAGATCTTGCATATTTTCCAAAATTCAGTCTTAGTTGTTGCCTGCTAATGGCCGAGAGGTAAAATCACTGAACAACGTCTCGACCGCTGTTCAGGTCTCAGAAAGCTGCTATCTGACAGGGAGGTTTCGTTTTCCTCGTATATAACGTCAGTCAGTTTTCTGACTGACGTTATATACGAGTTCCTTTATTATCCACAAAGGCGTTCCTCTCCCTAGTGTATTTTACCATAATCAAGTAAAACAATAGAATTTTAGCTATAATACAGTACATTAAAATCCATATTTATCTTGCGGAGTTTTACTTGAGCTAATAGCTCTTTCAGATGGGAAGTGAATTATCGTCTGGAGTAACTACAAGTCATGATAAGGTTTTAATAACTTTTTTAATTTAAACAGAAATATAGATCATAAATGCACTTTCTTGTGCTAACACTATCAGACACAACTCGTGGTGATGCAACTAAACAGAACTGTCAAATTCAACCAAAGACTACACAATGTAAATATACTCGAAGCTGGGTCAGTAATTATACCGAAGAGTCAAAATCCTTCTGTCGGCAGTGAGTATAAAGCAAAGCCGAATAATTACAACTATCCTAGCTGGCAGGAACTAACACATAGCATGCATGCGCCCTCAGAAACACGCACTGACTTAGAACTCCCAAAATCTCAGTTTAAATACTATCCATCTCATTTTCATTCTGGTGAGGAAACGGAAAGGAGAAACTATAGTAAAGGCTGAAATTATGAATAACTAGTCAATTCAAATAATAACCTTACAATCTTAAATATTTTCTGATATTTTGGAAAGTATCTATTAAGAGGTAAGAATTCTCCTGGCCTTCTCCATCATACTTTCTTTCTCTTTTTTTTTACCGAAATGCATGATTTTAAGCATGAGTCTAATGTTGGTAAACTCATGAATTTAGTCTATCTATTGCTGCTTTGATTCATTTTTAAATGTTATGTATTTTTTCTAATGAAAGTCTGTTTCTTTAAAAAAAAATATTAAAATTCTGGTCTTCTTTCCAAATTGATCATCTTTGCAAGGTAAGGAATGTTTTCGTTTATCAGCATTTGCGGTTCTGACATAAAGTTTGAGGAACTTAACACTGCGAAGCTTTTTGAGCTTAACAAAGAATATATTTCTAGCTCTAGTTATCAAAAGAATTCTCTGATTTCTACTTAAAGTCTTCATTAATGATCTTCGTTATTTGTTCGAAAGAATGTCCAAGACTACTTTCTCTTTCTTTCTTTTTTTTTTTTAAAGTCCAATTTATATACTGAGCCAAGTTTTGTATTGATATCTTTTATATGTGATCTGAAAGACTCGTTTGAGCTTAGGCTTGCTCAGTACAACTTACTTTAATTTACTGTGGTAAGTTCCTTTATTCCTTTCATGAAAACGGTGCACCATTTTGCATTATTTTGTTACAAAAAGTGAGTGTTTTCGTCACATCAACATTTCTTTGAAGCACTATTACATACATGTTAACCCATGTGCATGAGTAAAAAATAGTTCAACAAAAACACAGCAAAAGTTACAAAGTTCTTCTTGAACATTAATGAAGTATTGCAAGTTTTCTAAGAACCATTTTTCAACTCAATCAATTGAGCCCACCAATGGCCAAAAGGTAAAGTCGCTGAACACTGGTAGTTCGGCCCGAGGCTCGATCCCCGCGAATGGGCCAGCTGCATGGGCACTTTCGTGGTTTTCGTCATCTGTAACGTGTATATGAGCCAGTTTACCTTATAAAGTCCTCCACGAAAGCATACCTCTCCTTAGGCAAATAGCCATAATCACACAAACCAAACCAAATCAACTTAATAAATTAGTATTTTATATGACTCGATAGAAATTAAGTATAATAGGGCTTGAAGATAATATTAATGAAAAATATTAGTGGAATATAATATTAATAATATTAATGAAAAATATTAGTGGAATTTAATATTAATAATATTAGTGAATTAATAATATTAGTGAAAACGAGCCTATGGTTTCTGTTGCTTACCAAAGATAGTCAAGTCACACGCATATAAAATACTGTGATTCCTTTTATTTTATTAGGACGAATGCACCTTAATCCTTTATAAATCCAGTTCTAAAGAAACCAAATAAATAGTTTAAGGATCATAAAGCTACTGTTCGTCACATGTTAGTTAGTCTTGGTGCAAAATATTTGTTTTTGCTAAAAATTATTATCTTACCTATTAACGCTGTCAGGCAAGCATTAAAGAGTTTTTATAGTAACATAGCGAGAAACCTCTCCCTGGGACCACCAATTTCTGAAAATGGCCAGCAGTTTCTAGAATACAAATAATATCAGTACCAAACATCACCACCAGTATAGAAGACAGGAATGAACTTCGTCTACAAGCCCTTTATTAATTCAAAGTTTAACAGAAAGGCACAATCTTCGTGTGTTACAAAAACACCGTCAACTTGAGGTGAAACTTAAATGTATTGTGGGGTTTCACTAATTTAATTCAATGTTCAATCTTTGAACACCACAAACACTAACAAGCAAATAATTGCTTAAGTGTGCCTCAGAATAAATACAATGAACTCCTTACTCGGAGTACACAGCAAAGCCTCCACTTGGGCTTGAACTTAAATAATTATGAAATTACTAACTAAGCTTAACTAAAGCTAACTGAAAGGTACAGTCGAAGTTTCAGGATTCTAAGTAGTTGGTGTCTAAATATTAACTAAATCGGGGAAGCCAAGCAAGGGCCTAAAGTATGGCCGAGCGTAGTAATATCTAAGAGAGACGTAGCCAAAAGGCAAACGCGCGCTAGTCAAGAAATTAGACTCTCTCTCTCGAAGTCTGTAAAACATCCACTAAATAGTACTCTTACTCATTTGCATTCACTGAGTTTCTGAAATTGCATTCTGGTAGGAAATTGTAAGCTGAAACTAGAATTGATAGTAAAGAAGCATAACTTAAAATAACTGTTAATAAAATTAGGATAAACCTTACGTTATAGTATAATTCAAGTCGAATCTAAAGTAAAATATTGCTGGATTAGCACGTTAAATTACACCTAACAGGTTTACACTTCACAAAAACCTAATAGGCGTGAGGATAATCCGAAATGGCCAAGAGGTTTACTAGCGTAACAGCGAGATAGCAACGAAATGTGCGCTGGCTAGCGAAAACACGCTCTGAATAAACTCAGAGATTCATCCGTTTAAATATTCACTTCACTTAACTTTAAATTTATATCCTGGCGAGAAAATACTAGAGGAAGTTGAGAAGTTCAGGAAAGGTATTAAATTTAAAATAAATTTGTTGTGCAAAATAAGGGAAACCATACAATGATTATTATTATTTTAAACATTTCTGTAAAGAAAAATATTTAAAGAAAGCAGAGTCTACAAACATAGAAACAGCTGACAAAAGGACATAAATACATACAGAAAGATTGTGTGACTACCAACCTTTGGACAGTTAGAAAAATTCGATGATCCTTCATTTAATTAGCATATTTTATTGTCAATTTTTTTTAAACTTGTGATTGATGATGCAATAACAATAATAAATTTTAATATTAACAGGGAATTTGTGCAAATAATTTAAGATTTGTAGATGCTTCACACTGACCGACGAAAATGCTGAATTAAATTCTAAGCAGTTCGTTTCAAATCATTGCTTGGACAGTTATCTAGTATAATGATATGTCTCATCCAGGTTGTGCTTGATATTATTGTCTTTGAACGCAATTATCACGCGCAATTAAAGCTGATCTGATACTGCAAAAAGGTAACTAATTTTTTTTCAAGTTATCCTGCAGGGATGTCAACGAGCTTCACGCCGCATCAAAAAATTTTGTCAAGACTATAACGTTGCTTTCATTATCTTCTTACTCACATCCATCGTGTTTGGGTATCCATTCGTACAAGTTTTCCGCCTCATAAGTTACATGTATATCCAGTAGAGGAGTTAGAATCACGACTTCGTCGGTGAGGAGGACGTTTTTGCCACTCAGCTAGGATCCTATTTGTTTACTGCTGCTAAAAATGACGTAGTTATTTGCGATACATACGCTTCAGCATGGGCACCATCATCATACTGTGGAGTATTTCTTATTTAATTCCAATGTTCTATCTTAGAACCCCACGAACACTAACAAGCGAATAATCGCTTAAGTGTGTGAATAAACACGTAAGACTTAAGAAGGGTGAACTACGCTTTATTTATCAGAATAAATACAATCAACTCCTACTTGGAGTATACACAAAGCCTCCCCTTGAGCCTGAACTTAAATAATTATGAAACTAAACTAAACTAAGCTTAACTAAAGCTATCTGAAGGGTATAGCCGAAGCTATCAGAGTTCTAAGTAGTTGGCCCCTAAATATTAATTAAATCGGCGAAGCGAAACAGGGGCCATGCTTTGTTTGTTGCCATGTTGTTGCATGCTTTTCGATCCTAAGAGAGAATGTAGCCAAATGGCAACCGCGCGCTAGTCAGGAAAATCAGACTCTCTCGAAGTCGGTGAAACATCGACTTAAATAGTACTCTTACTCATTTGCATTTACTGCGTTTCTGAAATTACATTCTGGTAGGCAATTGTAAGCTGAAAATAGAATAAATAGGAAAGAATCATAACTTAAAACACCTGTTAACAAACTTAGGATAAACCTTACATCACATTTAGTTTGAATCTCATAGTGTAAGAAGAATCTAGAGACCTCTCATGGTCTCCGCTAGTTATTTGGAAACAATATGATTCAAGCGATATAGATCGCCGATAAGTTCTAACAAGCTTTCACGTAGATCTTGGGTTTCAAGTATATTTGCAACTTTACATTCTGCTCTCTATACAGTACTGTATGGGATTCTATAGACTATAGTTTTTAACAGATGCGGCGAAAATTGGCTTATTTTCGCAGATTTGCATACTTGTATCTTAATGAGCCTTTCACCAATTCTGCTGTTTCTGAAATCCGTGGGGAATTAGTGGTAAAGTGTCTGATCATTTGGAAAAGAACATAATTACTTGTGTGACCATTTAAGAAAGGAAATAGTTACTTGGAAAAGTCATGGTCACATTTTATCAAGCCAATAACTAATGACCATGCGTTTTTCATGTCCATCAGTCACATTCTTTGTACATATTGGTGGCTGTTATTGGGCAATGAACTTCCCACCTTATTTCTAGCTGTGCGTGTTTGGCTTGGTTGATTATGGCAGAGCATATCAGGGCTATCGGCCTAAGAGGAGGGATGCCTTCTTAAAGGACATTCTAAGGGAAATTGGCTAGTGTTCACGTTACACATGAGGGAAACCAGGAAAACACCCATCCAGACAACCCGTTTGTCTGGAATTGAACCCAAGTCGAAATTACTAGTGTTCAGTGATTTTTTCGCTCGGTCGCTGGTAGGCTGTCCAGCTGTGAGTAAATTTTACTCGTGCGTTAAGTGCTACATGATTGAGCAGAGACAGCACTAACGCATCTCGAAATTGCGTATTTTAATTAAAAATAATATTCACAGCGTTTTTAAAATGGTAAGATATAATATAAATAAATCAAAGAAAAGGGGGCGGTTAGAAAGAGACGGAAAATGAAATGCATATCTCGACGCATTTAATTTCTTTCTTTTCTTTTTACTTCCTTGTACAAAGTAAAGGAAGTACTGTAAGCACGAAAAATTCTGGGTACCATATTTCAACGAAAATATCCATTTTGACCACTATCGAATGCAATTTAAAGATGTTTTTTACCAGACATCTGTACGTAAGGTCGGACTAAAGGACTCTTTTACCCCAAACGAATTATAAAATTGATTTAAAATGAATTCAGAAGGTATTTTTTCGTGGCGTCTGTACGTATGTATGTACGTATCTCGCTTAACTCAAAAACGAGTAGCCTCAGAATGTTGACATTTTGTATATAGGACTGCTATAATAGTTGTGCACCTCCTTTTTTGGTTGCAATCGGCCGCACCAAAAGTATATATTACCATATATTACTCACTCTATTACTCGGCTCAGTGAGCTCAGTTTTTTTATTCTTATATGTTGGTAAATTGCGCGTTTTCTGCTTTAAAAAGGATTGAATTATGTTGTTCTTATTTTCCGGTTAAGGTTTTTATGCCTTTAGTTAATCTGCTTACAATATTTGTAGAACTTTCAACAATTTAAAAAAAGTGTGGCTAAGCCTAATTGTTTTACCATAGCAGCCACATTTTTTTTACATTTGAAACTTAGCAGAATAGTGAATTGATTCTTTCTGTACCTTCAGAGTCTTTTTGGCCAGCGGGCTCAAAAGGAAATTGTTAGTTTTGTGCACCAAAAAATCTGCTTTCTTGCCTGCTGGGCGAGTTGCTTGTTTTTGCATAGAAACTGTGATTTAATTGTAATTTTTTTTCGATTGTTTTAACTTTACCTGGTGTTTTATGTTTTTCTATATTTTTTTAGTTTTTCTATATCTTTCAATTTTTAAAGAAAACTGTTTGAGGTTTTAAGTATTTTTGCCTTGCCGTGAAGTGAGAACTGAATTAATTGAATGATAAATATAGATCTAATGAAATTCGAGGAAATAAATGTGTCGTATTGAAGTAAATATTATCACCAGTGTCTCTCGGACAGAGGAGAATGTTTAGAGTAACGCATGCGCTTTAGTTGAGCGGCGCTGACTCGTCTGTGAAAAACTGCTTCTTTATTATTTGTTTAATTTCTTTTATGCATCATTTTAGATTCATTATAGTATTTGAATTGATCATGTGGCAACTATTAGATGATTCTTCAGATGATATAATTTTTGTGCATTCTGAGTTGTAAAGTGAATGAGATGTACTGCTGTTAAGTGAATCTCGCGGCAGAGTGTAACTATGGTAAATAAATATAGTAAATTTTAAAGAATGCATTTATTCTATTGTGGTTTATGCACTATGGACGAAGTAGATTTAATTCAATCCAATAAGTTTAAATGAAATGCAATATGTGTATAATTAAATATTCCGTACAAGGAAGTCATGTGGTTTGTTTGAAGTCATGTGGTTTGTCATGTTTAAAAACATCACATCAGATTGTTTTTAAACAGATTACATTCGCGCGCTTTCCTTTCACCATTAACCAGAGCAAATATTATATAGAATAGAGATGATTATATACGAAGTTTTTTTTTGAACAATAGATGGATTTCATTATCTTTTGCTACTTTTCTTTGAACTAATTATCTTAACCCACCCGTATTCCAATAACAGATTATACGTCAAATAAGGCTTATCCAAATTTGCCTTGTAAATTTCAAGTAAATTCATTTCATTTTGCCTTTACTGAAGAAATAAGCAACATAGCACAACAAGAGTTCCTACATCACCTTTTCAATTCAGAGCCTGTCAAATTTTCATCTAGTTGCACAGCGTTAGAAATAACCCAATTTTTACTAATTATGCCTGAATAATGCATATGGATTTAATACTACGTTGTTATAAACGTATATGAGTTCCAAAATGCATTAAAATTACATGTTTAATGTCTTAGTATTATGCGAATACAACTAACAACTAAGTGCAGATTATACCCATCTTTGAAAATACTTCATTAAGCCAAGTAGAAAAGACAATGTTATAGGAAGTATGTAAATGATTTATCTTGAAAAGGGCAAAATTAAAATACTCGTAACGGCTGAAAATCTCTCTGAACTTATCTTCCGTTATTATTACCCTTATAATTTTTTTTCCGTAAATAAATTCAATGCGTCTTTAGAGGTTCATGAAACAAGAATCTCTCAAATCTGGTTATTTGACCGTTCCTCTTCTGCATATTTTGAATAAAATAAAATTCATCTTACCAGCATTAAGCAAATGCCTAAAAACAGTTGAATGACCGCCTTAGAAAAAACCGCTTTCTTTTCAATATAAACAACTGGATGACGTCACATTCCAATGCGTCCAATCACATCGCTCAATAGCTTTGCCTCTAAATAAGGGCAAAAGCACCATCAGATCTTAAAAACTACCTGGACTCGTCACGAACATTTGCCGAAAAATGAAAAAAGAATAATAAATAACCACGCGGGCGAACTCTGAAATCAGAGGCCTCGAAGTGTCTTTTCTTGTTCAATCTATGTAATTCAAAGTGAAACTGGTACACCGAAAACGTGAACCGCTTTTATTATCAATAAAACGCAACTAACTTCAAATGGGGAGAAAAAAATAGATACTTTTTAACAACCATATAGACTGCTCAATTATTTAACAAATGAAGCTATCAAAAGCCATAAAGACAATTTTATTTTTGTAATTAAAAGTGTCTGCTTATAGGTTTATGTTAAAGTAATTATAAATATCAGAACTATTTTCATGTATGTGGGGTAATACCTTCTTTGGAAAGACACCTAAGAAACTTCTTGAAAGGAGAGCACATTTAAAGTATTTACACATAAGATAGTATAAACTGAATTAACTTAACTTCTTTGATACCATTTTATTTACGTCTTCATTGTCGTCAACTTCTTTTTTTTTGTATCTTGAGTCTCTTTCATCTCATTGCCAGATTGATAAATGAAAAAATTTGAATTAAAAGAATTAGCATCGTAAAAGAACTATACGAAATCTGTACGCCATCTAGTATTCAACATTGGCACTACATGTATATCTACAGTTTTCAGTTTAATGAAATAGTTTTGTTTCAGTTACAAATTACGTTGAATGAATAAAACAAAATGAAATGTTTGTGTTTTAATTCAATTACGTTTCTTATTTTACAGGCGTCTCAAAAGTGTATATATATTTTGATGTTTTTAGATGTATCTGAAATTAGATTAAAACAAAGTTACCTTAGAATACCATAGATTTTGAACAAAATTCTATGAATTTCAAGCATGATTAGTAAGAGATTCATTCTTTCTCTTACATAAACCTGGGAAGTACGCCTGAATGTCTTCGAAATCTATGGCCATTTCTAATAATTTATTTATCCCTCCCTCCTCCAATTTTATATTGGCGTGTTTTCTCATCCGGTTTAGATGATGCTCACCGAAAACAGGGCCGCAAAAATATCGCGGAAGGAAACATAGTGAAGAAAACAACGGAAGAGAAAATATCATCTTATAAAATATAGTAGGAAAAAGAAATCAAAGAAAAAACATCGCTATTCTAAAAGAGTGAAAAATAAAGTGGTGCAAAAACTTCTCAGTTATAAAACACCTTCGAACAAAATACTTGAAAAATTAAAGTACCTACAGATAGTAATGCAAACATGCATATTTTGACTGAAAAAAAAATTAATAAATTTTCATGTAAAGATTCGTGAGCGCAAGAAAGAGTAAGTAATATTTTTATATTTAAATTCCAAATTTTTGTATTAACTTTGCTGAAAAGTAAGAAGGAAAATTAAACATTCATAATTCGGAAATTAGTAAAAATTAATGCTACATGCAGAGTTTTTATAATTTTAAACTTGTACTAACTATTAAGAGTTTTAATTAAACTAATCTTTTTATAAAGACGTAATAGTTAATGTTCAGGAAAACATAGTATATTGTTACGGATTTTGTATTTATTTAGCTATTTTTAGTAGAATTTTAATTAGATTGCTTCATTCCCCGTGCAAGCTGCGCATGACTTACTTGAAGAGAAAGCTATGCCGGAAAAATTAAAATGCAGGAGCACGCGCATTTAACATTTAATAAATAGATATCTCGTAATTGTTTTTGCTATCCAGAAAAATCGAGAAAATATCAGAATGATCTCGGGCAGGATTAAAAAGCTTATAAAAGCCGGATTAAAACATCTCAGCTCAGTAGTAGCAGTTGTTGTTTTAAGCGAACTGCAGTTGTTTACTTAGTGCTATTACTAATTGCAGCGAATTTGCGGTCAGATCAGATTAGCTTTCTCTGTACTTTGAATTTGAGTTCTGTTTATATTTTAGTAGTTCAAAATATGATTACTGAGAGAAATTGTGATACTGTACGACTATCTCTGAGGAAATATTTCAGCATTTTGTTTTGCTTCTTGTGAAAAGAATACATTTTATTAAATTTTTATCGATTTGGGCAATCAATCCATTACGAATCCGTACGCACGCAACAATATTATAAAAATCTGATGTGAACATCACATGACTTCCCTTGCTCAGTCTATTAAATTATACATATTTTTTTCCGCATTTCATTTAAACTTATTTCATGGCATTTCTTTAGATATATTTCTGTTTCAATCAACTCAGTTCTCACTTCGCGGCAAGGCAAAAATACATAAAAACTCAAAACATCTTCATTAAAAATCGTAAAATACAGAAAAATATAAAACACCAAATACAGTTAAAAAAATTTTTAGAATTAAAATTACAGTTTTTACTAAAAAACAACCAATCGGTTAGAGGGCAGGAAGACAGATTTTTTGGTGCATAAACACTGAAATTGGTGGAGAAACTAACTTAATTCACTATTCTGCTAAGTTTCAAATGTAAACTAATATGGCTGCTATGGTAAAAAAAAATTAGGCTTAGCCGCCCTTAAACAACTTTTAAATTGTTGATAATTCTACAACTATAGCATGCAGATTAACTAAAGGCATAAAAACCTTAACCGGAAGATAAGAACAACATAATTCAATCACTTTTAAGCAAAAAATGCAGAGTTTACCAACATATAAGAATAAAGAAAACTGAGCTCATGAAACCGAGTAACAGAGTTGGTGTATATATACATATATATTTATATACTTTTGGTGCAGCCGATTGCAACCAAAAAAGTAGGTGTACATCTACGTGTAATAGCAGTCCTATATACAAAATTTTAACGTTCTGAGGCTATTAGTTTTTGAGTCATGCGAGATTCATACATTCATACGTATGTACAGAAGTCACTAAAAAGTCTCTTCTAATCCATTTCAAATCCTTTTTGCAACCCGTTTTGGGAAAAAGAATCCTTTATTATCATATATATCATATTGAACGTACAGCTGTTTTTAGCAAAAATATCATTGATTTGCAATCGATAGAAGGCAAAATGGATATTTTCGTTGAAACATGATACCCGAAAATTTTCGCGATTGCAATACTTCCTTTACTTCGTACAAGAAAGTAAAAAATTGTCTTTTAAGAAATCACACGTGTTATTAACTTATAGAGTGAATTCTTTTGCCTTTTAGCTTGATAATTGACAGCAGACATTACAGAGTGAGTCTACCATATGCTTGTAGGCTTGCGAAAAATATCGTTTTTGCCACAAAATTTGCTACACTTCTGTTGCAGGCTGTCTTTAAAAAACTAAACAATCACATGATCAACAGTTACAGTAAGTAATAGCAAAGTCAGTAATCAGGTCTTCTCTTCAAATGTCAATCCTCGTATATCTGTGTTCTTTTAGGAACAAGGTAGAGCTAATGAATAATTTAAAAAAGAAATCTTTATACTGCTTTTAGAATCAAACTTGGAATGTAAAATTGATTTCTTTTCTGCCCATTTTAGGCTGTTTGAAAATTATTTTATCATTTAAAAACAAAAATCGAATTATATGATGTTACTAGTACGTCAATGATTCATTATAAAGTCAATTAACTCCAAGTACATTAATTCATTCTATTGCCTTATACTCTCACACTATTAACTGATTCTTTGATGTTACAATTTATGGTGTAAGTTTAGGGTTTTCAGATCTGTAAGATCCTTAAACAAGATTCCAAAATTTTAAGTTATTTCCCTAATCATACTCAACTCTCAAACTGTAACGCTTAGGTTTTCTCCTAATCTTTAGTTTCTCTAAATTTACAACCTGCATATATCAAGTTAAACAAAAATTCCTTGATAAATCGTGAGCTTTTTCAAAACGCAAAATCTTCGGAAATGTATTTTTTAATGCTGCCGTTTCTTGTTACTATTTTCATTTTGCTTCCAGCTATTCAACAGTGCTATTATTATCATATTTATTAACAACATTTTGCAAGTTTGTATTTGGTGATAAGAATTTTTATTTTTAGTTTCTAATACAAGTTTAAGGATATTCCTTAAGAAATTATTTATCGCTTTTTAACAAATTAGCCTTCATCAAAAGAATTAACAGAATTTTTTTTACGTTATTTAGCAAGACCTTCCTTCCTTTTTATGCCATTTTCTCATCTGTTGTTTTCAAGTAAATGGTCTAAGTCCTTTCATGAGCCACTATCCAGCTTAATGATGCAAATTAACCATCCACCCGTCTTATTCAGATGACTGTCTTCTTTGTGGACCCGCTTGAAAATTTCAACTCCTTTCCCTTTCCGAGGCATAAAGAAAACTAATGCTGCAAAAGGAACAAATAAAAAATTAGAAGTCATCAATTAACTTTCGGCAGCTAAAAAAACTAAACTTCCTTCAACTGAAAAGCTAATTCACTAAAAAGCTTGTAGAGTCATTAGGTTATTTCGAAGCAGGAGATATGAAAAATGAGTAATGCCCTCGCCGGGACTCGAACCACTTGAGTACGCGCTGAGTAAGCCAGCCATTCTTAGCATCCCGAAGGCATGCTAAGATTGCGGGAGAAATACTGTCTGCCTACCAGAAGAACAGCACCCGCCATAGTGTCTGGCGAGTGGCGGTCGCTACAGTAACAGGGCTAGTATATTTCAAATAGGGGCGAACCAAGGGCTGCTTTATTGTTATTTTGTTTCTGGCGACTGTTGGCTGAGGGGAAAAGAGTTTATCATTCGTCTTCAAGATACCCCTGTGGAAAATGGGTCAAGGCTCGTTTCTAAGGCAACAGATAGCTGCAGACTAACTGCAGAGCTATTCTTATGATAGATAGTCTGTACCTTAAATATTCCGCCTTTTGAAGGGCGACTGGGGATTACGGAACCAATCGCCAAATCCTGGTATTGGAGAATCATCATCCACCACCATTTTTATTTCGGGCGCCATTGTAGAGTAGCTTAGAATTTTTCAATACCAGGAAACTGAAGAAATGAGCAATGCCCTCACCATGACTCGAATCTCGGATCTCTCGAATACGCGCCGAGTGTGCTGGCTATTGCATCACAAAGGCATGCTAAGAAGGTAGGAGAAATACCTTATAAGCTAATTCAATGGAGGAAAAAAAATGATATAACTTTGAAAAGGATACAGGTTTGTTTCGCGGGCATTAAAAATTAAATAAAGGTTTGCAGTTATATTTTGTGTATCTTTAAAGGTAAAATCTCTTGAATTTGAAATGTGAAACTTAATTTTTAGTAAATCAAATTCACGAATTAGTTTGTCATAAATTTAGCTAAGGAAATTAAATTTTATATCGGAGTTTTGTAAGATATTTTCTGCCAATTAATCAATTATTGTGATTTAAACTTTATTATAACTTTTCATCTCCCTAGTTTTCACCAGAATTTAAATGTCTGTGTATTTAAATTTTGAATGTTTAGAAGAGAGCTTCTGCAGACGCGTCTTGCTCTTAGTTACTATTGCCATCTCTGAGTAAGTTGTATTACGGCTTTACCTTTTTGTTAGCCGTCGTTAATACGCGCAATTAACTATCTGAGCCAGCTTAAGTAGTCTATTTCTCAGACTACGGCATCTAGATTTGAATTTTAACATTATCTTACGTCATTACATTTAAATTCCCTGAAGTAGTGGAGTCTGTCGCACAAACTATGAATTTCGTTTCGTTTAAGACTTAAAAAAAGTTATTTTAATCTTTTGTAGATTTCGTCTAAGCGATAACTCGCTTTCAGTCTTCTAGGGTCTGTAGGACTTTGACACAAGCTTCTAGATACAGTAAAACCATAAAATATCTTCTAAGTGTTAATTTGAACACACGTGTTAAGTCTGATCCATTGTATGGTAATTAAAAATTATCAGCGAGTACTAAACAATCATTATTACTAATATTACTAATTATTACTAATAGCTCTAATATTACTTCAGCGAGTACAAAACAATCATTATAAATACTGTTATTACTAATATTACTAATTATTAATAATATTACTAATATTGCTAATTATTACTAATATTACTAATTATTACTAATATTACTATTGGCTGAATTGCGATTCAGCCGATGAAGAATTACGATTTGATTGTTGACAATCATTAGAAATGTATGTGTTGCCAAAAATTTATAAAACGCGTCAAATTAAATAATTTCATTTCGTATATGTTTGAAAACTTACATCAGTTTTCACAAAAAAAAAAAAAAAAAAGTGAATAGATGAATTATCTTTTATTTTCAGCTTTTAATATAATTTTATTTGAAAAGAGATCAGTGGCGTATGTTTTGAGAGAAGAGTTTGATTTCAACAGCTTGTATCAGTAAACATTAAATAAATAAATAAATAAAAAGTAGAAAAGAAACTCTTCTCAAATAGCATAAATTATACAAAATTAAATATAAATAAAAAAATTTTTAAAGCAGATGTTTCAAATATTGAAAAGATTTAAAATGTTTCTCATTAAAAATCAAATTATTTACCCATTATTCAAAATTTAATTTTCTTTGTGCTTATTGATGCGCTTAGAGTTCTGCTCATTTGCTTTAAAAGAAATATATTTCCATTTGAATTTTATATTTCCTCTTGTAATGTTAATGCATAAAGTACGTAGTGCTAATATAATACATTTCCTATAGCTATGCATAATTCAGAAACACCGTATCTAAATTATAGAGTTTAATGTATCTTGAGATAAAAGCACGAGGTTACTCAGTAGTGTAACTAGTTTGAGGAAGAAGTAATAAATTAAAGTATTAAAAGATAAACGAATTTTTGTCTGACATTCAAGAAAATACAATAATTATATTTGTTTGTTTTAGAGTGACTTTCGTTACATTTTTAATATCACTTCCTGTGAAATTAATGTGTATTATATAAAATTATGTCATATACAATTCAAGGAAGAATCTATCTGAATATTTGCCATTGTTTTGTAGGTGAAGCAACAAATTTTTTCGTATTTGCTGAGGAATTATGATTATTTTTGTACATCTGTAAATTGCAGCGTATGTTCAAGCTGCAGCCTTTAGAGTGCCTTCAGAAATAATAAACATATCAAAATCCTGCGCCACACTGTTACACGCATTAAAATTTAAATGTAAGCAAAATTCGGCCTTGGTTTAATTTATTTGACTATGGGAAATCTAGCTTAACCTGTCTGCCTACAAAGAAAGATGCCTTCGTGAAAGACTTTATAAAGGCAGCCAGCTTGTATCCATGTTACAACTACCATACAGCCTAGACAGTTCGCCTCGAAGCGAACTCAGGTCGGACTATCTGTGTTCAGCATCTGACCGCTCGGCAGCTAATGGACCTTAAAAAAATCGGCTTCGTATATCAAAGTTTTGTACATTTTCGAAGAGTATAACGAAGGTCATTCTTCCTTAAAGTGAGAAATTTTCTACTTAATAACATAATCTCGAAATGTACAAAGCTTTGCAGAAAAACTATTATCAGTCTGAAGGTGAATTTTGTCTAAGGTTGTATTTTCAATAAGGTTTGCTTTACTGATGCTGAGAATTGATACCTTACTGATGCTTGAGAATGTTGGAACAGTTGCTGCAAACATATTTTAAATCATATGTAAAGTTTATTAATGAATCTTATGGATGTTCCAAAAGGTGTTAACTAAATATTCCGTTTGATCAACACGAGAAAGAAAAGAGTGTTTTTAGGGCTGAATTTTAATATCGTTAATATTCTGGTGTAAGTTATATTGGTAATTCATATCTTAACAAAACGCACCATAATGTCATTAAATTAGCAAAATTATAATTTTAGTTCATTATACGTTCTATATTAGTGAGATTGTATATGTATGGTTTTGAAAAACCATCTACCGAATTTGAACCATTCATTTTGTGTATGGTCATATATATTTGTACAAATATTCACACCATTTTTTAAACCACACCTTTCTCAGTTTTAAACATAAAGATTGCATATTTCAATAAGAGGAACTGAATTAAAAGGTCGCGTTTCATAAGTTTTTATTGCAGTGTTCTCAAACTTAATTTTTTAAAATGTGTTTTTACCAAATGCCCAGCTGCGGTAAGATACTTCCCCGCAAAGAGGGTTTAGGGTTGCCAGAAAATAGCAAGGGAAAGCAAGGTTACCAGATTTGGCTTGGAATGGCTTATTTGGCTACAAAATCGGCGATATACCATAGACCGAGGGAGAACGTTCTAGAATGAATTCTTACCGGTTTTCCCCAGAGTGTTCTCGAAGACAGGTGCACAACTATAAATAACCTGCTTCTACGCGGAGTAGCAGTGTATCGTGAGAGTATGTATCATAGATTAGCTCGAAAGCGACCGAACCGAGTCGGAAGCTGTACTTTAGGGGTTTGCCGTGAAGTTATCTTCACTTGATAGCCTAAAGTCTGCGTTGCGGATTATTTCAGCGTGTTTATCGTAGTGTTTCGACGGCTGTAAACATGTCTTTGGAACTCTCTCGTGTAATACTGATGAATAAACTGTGTTTTTGATTCTTCATCAAGTGTTGTGATCAATCACTCAATCCACGAACCCGTAGAACTGAACAGTATCATTCCACTGACACTGTTGCTAAAAATTTAAGTCTATGCAGAAGAAAGGTTTTTAGACTGTATCTTAAAATTTTTCGAAATTTATAGGTAAATATTTCCTATGAATATTCACCGCTATCTGGTAAACAATATTTTTCCAGGTAAGCAATCGGGAGTATTTCTAATCTCTCACTTTTGAAAATGAAAGAGACAAGAAGACAAATCCGACTAGAAAGAAGAAACACGTTCAAATCAAAAAGGAAAGACTATGAAAAGGGGTCACAAGTTTGGAATAGAGTAAAAATATTGTTACGTACGTAAGGGTTAGCTATCAATTGAATTCATACAGCACCTATAATAGTTTGACAAAATTTATTTTCCCAAAAGAAGCACTCTACAGTTTTGGAACTATCCACAAAAGTACTCGTCCAACTGTTTCGGTATGATAAAGCATCAGTAGTTACCATTTAAACTACTAATAACATTAAACACAATGCAATGCAAAGTGCATCTACAGAGCGAAGCTTACACGGAGATCTCTCAGTATTCCGAAGTCAACTTTGAACTAAAAACACTGAGTACTCATGCTTTCTCCTGTCTTATATCCGCAGGTGGCCGGGAAATTTCCAGCGCGCTTCATTTCTCGAAACTACTGGAAGGCATATATGATTTCAGTTACATCTAAGTGCCGGATATGGCTACAGTTACACGTAGAGGTTAATTATAGTTATTTGATTACAATAAAAATTACAGTTATACAGGAAGCAGACCAAAATGGCACCAAATGGTCACCAAGTTTGATGACTCTTGGCAATTTCTCGCCAGATTTGGTGTTACAGATTAGTCGCCAAAAACCATAGTCATCTTGGCAATATCTCTCCAACTTAGCAAGATAGCCATTCACCTCAATGTGAAGTAGATTTGCCGACATAAACTTATATTTCCGACACCACTTCGCTTTTTCGAGGCATTTTATGGTGCATTAAACAAGAGATATTAGAAGTGAACATATAATTTC
>KK112060.1:32096-46401 GCA_000611955.2 Stegodyphus mimosarum | reverse complement strand
TATATATATATATGTATACAAATTATTTGCATATATACGTAACAGTATTACACAGGAAGCAGTAAGAACCGTGCAGTAAAAGTGTGAACATCTTGCTGAGTTTCTAACGGCAAACTGCTCTTTTATTCCTGCTTTTCAATGCAATAAATCTCTACAAAATTAATAATGCATACCTATCTACATCATGCGTGCACGTGTTACTTTAAATCATTTGTTATATAATAGTTTTATCTAGTAAATGGTAAATGCTATGTTTAAGGTGACCAGAACTTTCGTTTTAGATCTATCACTTTTTTTTTATAAATTTTTAATTTTCTAATATGCTCAGCATGAGGTCTAGTGATTTCTTCTTTTTTGAGTAATAACAACAAAATTAACGTAATTAAGAAAGTTATATATGTGAATTTATACCTCACCTTGATTATAGTACAGGATGATATTTAAGGAGATAGTTTGTTTTAAACAAGCTACAGAATTCCTCAGCTATGATACATTTCTCCTTCTTAACATTCCCCCACCAGCGGCCGAACGGTAAAGTGAATAAGCACTGGTAGTTCAGACCGTAGTTCGTATCCCTGTGAACGGGTCGACTACATGGGCGTTTTCGAAGTTGTTCTTATGTGTAACGTATGTATGAACCAGTTTCCCTTAGAAAAGCCTCTATGGAAGCATTCCTCCTCTCATCCTCGAGTGCTTGCCTTACTTAAATAAAAAAACCCTTCTTAACATTCATATTATTAAAATTTGTAAATTTAAATTCCGATGGTTGATTTTAGTAGGATACCAGATTCGTCTTCAAACTCCATCAACAGAAAATGATCACCAACTATGTTATGAAACGATTAAATATGAAGACACTTTTTCTTTTTTAATAATTCAACCTACCAAAGATGAAAATCCATGTTTAGATTATTATTTTTTATTGAGTGCTGCCTTTGCCTTGTAATTTCCTATTAGTGGAAAATAAAATAAGAACTGTCACGAAATTTTATCGCTTTACTAATAACACTAACTTAGATAAGTCAAACAGAAAATGCTCAGTTTTTAAACATAGAAAGTATGTATCTAAGGGGTGAGAACCGAAACTCTTCTGAAAATGAGATGAGAATGGAATTTCAAACAGAGATCTTTGTACAATATTAAACAAATTTAGTTTCAAGAAATAGCTAAATTTCTTTTTTATTTTGATTTTATTTACTTGTAGGGATTTATATTTATTTTAAATAACAGTTAATTTTAATTTTAAGTTACTTTCCTATAAGCCTTCATTCCCCTAATTGTCAGTGCCAGAATATTTAAATTTAGTAGCTCGCGCAAGAAATGCAAATTCTACCAGTGGAAGAATACGTTAAATACCGTTGTTTCAGTAGAGAAAGAGAGAGTCCAGGAAATTGCCGTGCGTGCTTATACGCAAACTTCTGTTTAGCAGTTACTGCTAGTTGACGTGGCTTAAGTGCTATTATCTTGCTGCCACTAGACTCATTTGCGAGCTGTAGGCTACAGGATTATATGAGATCTGTAGGGTAATTCTACTATTTGTGAATATCTCGTATTTTAAGTTTGATTCTACTGTTTCAGTTACCGCCCAAGTTGAGGAGTAGTATGTTAGCGTCAAGTTGAAGCATTGTAAATAAGTTAAAGAGTTTAATAACGGGCAGTTTTAACCCTTCCTCAGTGCAATCACTATTTCTCAAGGTTCTACACAACAGCAGGGCAGTAGAACGTTACATACTAAACAATAATAATAAAAGTAATAGTAATCTGTCGATGTAACATGGGTTAAAGCATTGGAGCAAGTGCAGTACGATGATTCTGCACTTCAATGCAATTGAGAAACAATTGCAGTTTTAACTTGGCGAGAAATGTGAAAGATGTGAAGTCGCATATAAAATTATAAGGAAATATTATTACATTCCATTTGAGTTTTATAATATTCCATTTGAGTTTTATAATATTCCATTTGAGTTCGAAAGTTGTGGGGTTTTACTTATTTAATCCTAAAGTTCTAACTTAGAACCCCACGAACACTAACAAGCGAATAATCGCTTAAGTGTGTGAATAAAACACGTAAGACTTAAGAAGGGTGAACTACGCTTTATTTATCAGAATAAATACAATCAACTCTTACTTGGAGTATACACAAAGCCTCCACTTGGGCCTGAACTTAAATAATTATGAAACTAAACTAAACTAAGCTTAACTAAAGCTATCTGAAGTATGAAACTAAACTAAACTAAGCTTAACTAAAGCTATCTGAAAGGTATAGCCGAAGCTATCAGGAATCTAACTAGTTGGCCCCTAAATATTAATTAAATCGGCGAAGCCAAGTTAGGGCCTAAGGTATGGCCGAGCGTAGTAACTAAGAGAGAAATTAGCCAAAGGCCAACGCGCGCTAGTCAGGGAATCAGACTCTCTCTAGAAGTTGGTGAAGTAGCGACTTAAATAGTACTCTTTCTCATTTGCATTTACTGCATTTCTGAAATTACATTTTGGCAGGAAATTGTAAGCTGAAATTAGAATAAGATAGGAAAGATACAAAACTTAAAGTAACTGTTAATAAACTTAGGATAAACCTTACAAAGTAATGATTCGAGTAATTACAGAATTCAAGGTTTGATTAGGATACTTAAAACTCGAAGCACTCACTTTAGTATCTACAACTAATAAACCAAATCTGAATTCAATCCATACTAAAATAAACTCAGAAAATTTAGTATCCACGGCAAAAAAACCAAACCTGAATTCAACCCATACTAAAATAAATTTAGAAAATTTAGCGAAAGTAAAGATTAAGATATAATTTGTATCATTTTCTTCTTAATGAAAGCACAGAAATTTATTTTCTCATGAAAAGGTAAATTCAAAAGATCAGCAATGTTTTGAAATATTGAAAGAAAATAAGCTTTCTTTTTTGCTAACCTAATGACAACACAAAATCATCATTCGAAATGAAGCTCATAGCATGACAATGAAAGGTAATATTATTCTAAAGAAAGGTAGAGTTATTAATAATACCCGAGTGTGCACGAAAAATCACTCAAATTGCAGTAAGTAACCATATAGTAGGAAAACCTGTTTGCTGTCAAGCGCGTCTCGAAATCAGCATGCCATCCAAATTTGTGAAGGGTAGAAATTACTTTTTTTAAATTTTCAACTTTTTTTTTAAAGCGAGGAAGATACGACCCTGCAAGGCTGAAGGAAGTCAAGGACACACAGCTTCCTTTCGAATGTGACTTCACTCGGAACCGGCCACCGATCCGGAAGACCGCGGACACGGTGATGTCACGGTGATTTTCGATGACACGTGACCAATGTCCGAAGTCACCCACACCCTCTCCCATGCAGCAGACGAAAAAAAAAGCAGTGCAAAGCTATATTGAAAAACAGAATAGAATTCTAAAACGTTTGGTGTTACTGTATTTGAATCTAGAAATATAATCCCGTGGAATACTTACAGATAGAAAGAAAAGGATTAAAATGTCTATCCTTTCTTTCTTTCTTTTTTTCCATTTTTTTAACCTTCTTCAAATGCAAAAACATGGCAGCATGAGGGACAATTTCAATGTTCTGCAAAATAAAATTACTTAAAAAATATTTTGTTTCTTTCATATATTATAGTTTACATTTACACAAGATTCAGCTATAGACTGATGTTGGGCTCCGGAAGGAATAAATAATTAAAAAGAATTTATGTTTTATCTAAGACTGGCACTAGTTCGTTTACTGACAGCAAAAATATTTTTCACCTTTACCGAAGCATTTAAAATGGATGAAACAAATTAGCTTTTTCAACACCAGAAAAGGAATAATTCATATCTGGCAAAATAAAAACTTGTTGTTAAGATGATGCGTAAGAATTATTATTTATTTTCATGTTCTAGAAATGTTTTACCGTTTGCAACTAAAAAAACCTTTATGACAGTAATCAGGATAAATCAGGGGGTGAGGAATAACTGAAATCTGCATTATATAATAAAAAAAATCTCATGTAGACAACACATAACTTCCTCTTACGACCTATTAAATAATCCACATTTTCTGCTGCATCTCATTTAAATTTATTTTCTCCAATTTCATTAGAGATATATTTCTCATTCACTTAATTCAATTCTCACTTCGCGGCGAGGCAAAAATACACAAAAACTCAAAACACCGTCATTAAAAAGTATAAAATGCCGAAAAACATTAAGCATCAAATACAGTTAAAAAGTTAAAAAAAACAATTTTTGCAATTAAAGTTAGAGTTTCTTAACAAAAACAAGCAATTCTGCCCGCGGGTAAGAATTCAGATTTTTCGGTACACAAAACTAAAAGTATATTTTTGGTCCCACCAGGCAAAGTTAAAGTTTTAAATGTAAGCAAATATGGTTGCTATGGTAAACAAAAACTAGGCTTAGCCACACTTAAACAACTTTTAAATTATTGATAATTCTACAACTATTGCATGCATATTAACTATAGGCATAAATACCTTAGCCGGAAGGTAAGAATAACACAAGTCAATCATTTTTAAAGCAAAACAATGTATATGATTATTTATTACTTTTATTATTTATGATTATTTTATTATTTATTATTTATATTTATGTTGGTGCAGTCGACTGCAATGAAAAAGGAAGGTGTACAACTACACGTGATAGCAGTCTCATGTACAAAATTTTAACGTTTTACGGCTACATATTTTTAGGTTATGCGAGATACATATATGCGTACGTACGTGCAACGTCAAGGGAAAAAAAAACAACTTCTAAATCCATTTTACAAGCCTTTTTAGCAAAAAGAGTTCCTTATTCTGTCCGTACGTACAGATGTCATGCGAAAACACCATTAAACGGTTTCGAGAGCGGTCGAAATGGATATTTTTGTTGAAATATGATACCCCAAATTTTTCGCGATTCCTTTACTTCCTACAGGGAAGTAAAAAACATAAGAGCTAAATCAGCACTGAAATGAAATTTTTACCTTCGATTAGTTTTCACAAAATTATTAACCTTATAAAAATGTGAATAGGGTTTCCATTTTTATAACAACATAAATAAATAATTAATATAAATTCAATCCGGATAAACAAATATTTTTTTTGCAGTTTATATTTATATGTTTTTATATTGTATATTTTACTTTTTTATGTTCATATTTACATTCATATATTTTACAAATATATGAATATAAATATAAACTGATTAATATTTATATTAATCCGTTTTTAAGAATTGTAACGATTTTGTCATTTTAAATTTACCCTGATTTTTTAAAATTTACTGTTGTTTTGAAAGACTTAAAATCTATATTTAGGAAAACAGCATCTTTTACCATGGAAATCGAAGTTATTAAATATTTGGGCTAATTAGAAAAGAAAAAAACATGCTCTTCAGCTCAGCAGTGATTGTTAACAATGATTATTTTCATACGATACACGCCAGTACAGAGAGGGGGGGACTGAAAAAACATGAGTAACTAAATACTTGGACCAGGATTTGGCTCAAAATTTTATAAAAATATCTGATACTTATATTTACTACTTTAATTAGTGTTTATTTGCTTCTTTAATCTGACTGAATTGAGCAAGATTTTAATTAATAATGCTATTTATTATTTACATTAGCATCAACCATTTAAAACTTTTAGGTTCGGTTTTTCATATTGAACACGATGCTTTAATTAAAATTATAACGAGAAGACTGAACAGGAGCATTCTGAAAAATTTTCCACTTTCTAAGGGAATGAAATATATTGTGAAAATGCTAATTAGTTATTTATTTTAAACTCAAATCTTCTTAAGAATGAGGTTAGAGGGTAAGAATGTTGAACAATCATTCATCCTAAACTCTATTTCGTATAACTAAAACTGAAAGGCTCTATGACGATTCATGTTTTTCTCATGTGTAATGAGAATGTTATCCACTTACCTTTGAAAAACTTTTCAAGAAGGCGTCTGTCTTAAGAAACTAGAACTCGAGTGCTTTAACGCAAATGAATAACCTGATTTCAGTAATGCGTTTTAATATTTTATAACTTAATTTTAGTATCTTATAAACACAGCAATAAAAAGCTTTGTTATACATATAACAGCTTTAAAAAGTAAATAGATTTATTTAATATTTTCACCACAGTAAATTAAAACAGAAGACAATTTTATATACTTATAAATATTTATATTTATATATTTATAAATATTTATATTTCTATAGATTTTATATATTTATACATTTATACATTTTTCTTTTCTTTCATATAAAATGCTTCCAAAATAATTTTCGAAATATGAAAGTTAAGATTTTAACTAATTCTCCATTTTTACTATAATTTTGCTTCCCCAGTTCCTTTGCTGTCGGTACCACTCGCGAATTTTCTGCTGAAAGAATCGTATTTTCGAATTATTTATTTCTATTCCTCATAGAAATGCGTTATTTCATGACCTTGCGGTTGAGCTTCAATCAGGAGTTTGAGATTTATGAATCTGCAAATTTTCCTTTCCCCTCTCTCTCTCTCTATCTACACTCACTTCCAAAAGTTAAGCACGGAGAAGAAAATGCTAATTTCCGGAAGGCAGTCAGAATTGAAGGGGATGCAATTCGCTGCAGCGGTAGATGGAAGTATGCAAATATGTTTGGTAACAGCCAATCGCGCTTTCATGTCAAGAAATATGCAAAAAAGGCAGTCTTATAAGAAGCCAGCTTTATGAAGAGTTACAGAAGTTAATTATAAGTGCTGATAGAAGGTGTTTAAAACTTTCGTACAATTTGTTTTCAAGCCATACGTGTTTCTATGACTTCCAGAAGGCGAATGGAAGATCCTGAGCGCTGGCGTGCTGTGGGGCGCATTGAAGCAGGACAGTCGATCACAAATGTTGCTCTTTTCTTCGGCGCTCATCATTCTGTAATTTCACGTTTATGGAAACAATTCCATACCACACGGATAGTTGTCAGAAGGCCCGTACCCGGTCGCACAAGGGTTACAACCCCCGCGGAAGATCAATACATTGCTATTGCAGCCAAGCGAAATCTCAGAGCGACCTTCACACGTGTGACATCTATGGTTACAGCGATATCTGCAGCTACTGTAAGCCGAAGATTACATATGAGTGGACTGTACGCCTGGGTACCTCGAGTTTGTGTTCCTCTATCCGTCCAATCAAGAGGAGCACGATTACAGTGGTGCCGGGAACATGTCGATTGGAATGTGTCTGACTGGGGCAATGTCATGTTTACTGATGAGTCAAGATTTGCTCTGGAGATATATGACAAGCGTATAAGTATATGACGTGAACAACGAACACGCAATCAGTCCCAAAACATCACCGAACATCACGCATTCCGAGGCGGAAGGATTATGGTGTGGGCAGGGATTTCATTAGGATATCGCACCGATCTGCACATGTTTAAACGCGATTCTTTGACGGCTGTCCGGCATCGAGATGAAGTCCTAGAACCCATTGTGAGATTGTACGCTGCAGCAGTTGGCCCTACTTTTGTTTTAATGGACGTCCCCATAGAGCTGACATCGTCGATGATTACCTGGAGAGTGAAGGGATTGCGCGTATGGCATGGCCAGCATATTCGTCTGCCCTTAATCCCATTGAAAATCTCTGGGATGCTCTCGGCCGTGATGTATCTTCACGTTTTCGACCTCCAGCCACGCTTGTTGAGCTGGAAAATGCTCTACAAGAAGAATGGCGATTGCTTAGGTGGTTGACAAGCTAATTGAAAGCATGGTCACAATGTGTAAACTTTGTATACAGATGAGGGGGGATCACATACCCTATTAATGTCCTTTTCATTTTATGCTGTTTATTTTCACTTTATACATAATTCTGTTTAAGTATCCAGTATGTCATTATCTGATAACTTACAAAAATTTAATATTTTATTCATTTCTGTATATAATTATTGATTTTGCTTTATGCATAAATATATATGCTACTTTTCTGCCGAATTTTGTGTCAATCAAAGCAGTATTTGTTGATTTTTTTGCATTTTACATCTTCGTGCTTAACTTTTGGAACTGAGTGTATCTCTCTCTGTTATATTATATACATGTGATATTTTCACTTGAGGAAAGAAAATTGCAACGGGTTTGCTTTGGAGAGGCTTAAGTGTGTAGTTAGAAAGATGACAGTCGAATACAGACGTGGCCGCTTGGAACCATAATTCGATTCCATGATAATGCACATCAAATAATTTTTTTAATACAAGATATTTTTTATCATAGTTAAATACAATAATTTTTATCTACACGGGTTTTAGGTAAAGAACAAAGTAGGACAACTGGGCATAGCAGCACAGAGGTTTTGCAGAGCAGGAGAAGTAAAGAAAAAAAATGACGTAATCGAATCGAATCGAATCGAACCCTAATATTTCGCGAATATCGCGCAAAGCACGATGTGTGCGGATCAATGACACATATTGCCATAAAGGCACATTACATGAATGGAGTCATGATAAGTAGGACCTGGAAGGGAGTATTAGTGAGTGGAAGCAAAAGGCGGCAAGAGGATCATAAAATGATCAGACATCGCAAATAAGGAAGGACTGGATGTATGAAAAAGCAAGTCAATAAGTGTAGTAAAATTAACTTGCAGTGGTTTAAACTAAGAAAATCTCCTCATAATGTAAAAAAAATACAATGCAAAACAAGTACAATGAAAGAAAAAGCAAAAACAATATGGAGGGAAAACGTGAAAAATAACTAGGTGATAGGAAAAAGCAGTCTTCATGTGGTGTGCAGCAAATGGCCTTAGATCATAGTCCTTTTCAAGTATTTAATAGTTGAAAGATTAAATGAATTTAAGTATTGATACCTAAGCGCTTTATAGAAGAATTTTGTGTTTGTTTTGTTAAGATAATTTTCAGTGGTGTGAAGTCTGAGATTTTCATGAAGTGTGACATTTCTGACATAGGAATGTGAATTAGTCATAATGCGAAGGAAACGATTTTGAATTTTTTGTAATTTCAGGAAGTCATTTTTTGTAGCAGAGGCCCACGCAGGTGAAGCATAAACTAAAACTGGTCTGATAATGGAGATGTAAACAAGATGATCCTAAGATCCTAAAATGGTCTGATAATGGAGATGTAAACAAGATGATCCTAAGATCCTAAAATGGTCTGATAATGGAGATGTAAACAAGATGATCCTAAGATCCTAAAATGGTCTGATAATGGAGATGTAAACAAGATGATCCTAAGATCCTAAAATGGTCTGATAATGGAGATGTAAACAAGATGATCCTAAGATCCTAAAATGGTCTGATAATGGAGATGTAAACAAGATGATCCTAAGATCCTAAAATGGTCTGATAATGGAGATGTAAACAAGATGATCCTAAGATCCTAAAATGGTCTGATAATGGAGATGTAAACAAGATGATCCTAAGATCCTAAAATGGTCTGATAATGGAGATGTAAACAAGATGATCCTAAGATCCTAAAATGGTCTGATAATGGAGATGTAAACAAGATGATCCTAAGATCCTAAAATGGTCTGATAATGGAGATGTAAACAAGATGATCCTAAGATCCTAAAATGGTCTGATAATGGAGATGTAAACAAGATGATCCTAAGATCCTAAAATGGTCTGATAATGGAGATGTAAACAAGATGATCCTAAGATCCTAAAATGGTCTGATAATGGAGATGTAAACAAGATGATCCTAAGATCCTAAAATGGTCTGATAATGGAGATGTAAACAAGATGATCCTAAGATCCTAAAATGGTCTGATAATGGAGATGTAAACAAGATGATCCTAAGATCCTAAAATGGTCTGATAATGGAGATGTAAACAAGATGATCCTAAGATCCTAAAATGGTCTGATAATGGAGATGTAAACAAGATGATCCTAAGATCCTAAAATGGTCTGATAATGGAGATGTAAACAAGATGATCCTAAGATCCTAAAATGGTCTGATAATGGAGATGTAAACAAGATGATCCTAAGATCCTAAAATGGTCTGATAATGGAGATGTAAACAAGATGATCCTAAGATCCTAAAATGGTCTGATAATGGAGATGTAAACAAGATGATCCTAAGATCCTAAAATGGTCTGATAATGGAGATGTAAACAAGATGATCCTAAGATCCTAAAATGGTCTGATAATGGAGATGTAAACAAGATGATCCTAAGATCCTAAAATGGTCTGATAATGGAGATGTAAACAAGATGTCCTTAGATCACTTGAAAGTTTTACAACAATGGGAATTAGACTATTGATAACCTTATTTGCTTTGTTTCTAATCCTGTCAATATGATCATTCCATTTTAATTTAGAATTAAAAGTTATAACCAGATAGTTGGCAGTCTTGACTAAAAGAACAGTTTCTTTGAATAGGATAAGCTGACGAGTAAGATTAGTCCGGGATTTTTTCCTTCTAATGATAAGTAATCGAGATTTCGTCGCATTAGAATGACGTAATTGCTTGCGAAGGAGTATTTATACTAAGCAGGCGCATACGCACTGCTAAGCTGCGATTGGTTAATTTTAGGTTATAGTTCTCTCCGCAAGCAGTGTTATGTAACAATTATGTGATTTTGGAAAGATCTAGAATTTGGGAGAAAAGATGAACTTAGGGGGAGAACATCAAATTTAGAATAGTCAGTTCTGAGATTGCCAATTATTTCTTAGCGTAGCCATCGTATTTTATTATTTTGTACATATTAAAATGTAAAAATTGAAATATCTAGCTTTCAAATAACAAATTAATAATAGCCTTTTAACTTCCATCTTCATTCTAAAAATAACAATAACATTTCTGGGCTGCGTCATATTCAGATTAATCTATGCCACGAAGCTTACGTAACGTTGATGACGTAGTAATTGGAAACTGAAACTTTTCTAACTCAAACTAAAACCTTCTTCTTCGTGTGCTTCCATGTTAGATAACTATGCACTTTACTTTCACTCTCTTTGCCCCTGGGGGGGGGAGAATTTCGCTGTGCTCGCTTCCTATCGCAACAGTATAAAAAATATAAATGTTCTGGAAATAGGCATGATTAGAGTGCCAAGTGATTGTGGCCGCAAATGCCAGTTGGAAATAAAATGGAATTAACCTCTTCGACTACCAAGTTCTCAGTCTTTACGAATTCTATGTTTCAAGTATCAAGTATCTTCGCAATCAGTATTCGTACGTTTCTACGTCTAGTGTTCCTACATTAGTACTTCTCTGAAATTTGGTTTTATTAAATATATGTAGATTTACACCCGAAAATATTTTTATATATAGTTTAATAGATAACTATACATAGGGAGGGGATAGAAAATAGGAGAAATCTATGTATATATATATAAAGAAGAAAGACTGTGTTTGTCTTCCAATAACTCAGTCACTACTATAGTTATGGTCACCTAACTTTCTACAATTCTTTTCTGGGTCCTGGAAAAGGTCGACGTTCTCTTTTTTTCCAAAAAAAGTAGCTAAAATCAGAGATATTAATTAAAAACTCAGAAAAACGATAATTTTCGCCCCATTAATCCGAGGGGTAACAGTCTCGCAAGCTAAAGATGACAATCTGCTTCATTTCGAAAGTTGTTGCCACTGCTCGCTTTCAAATCCTAGAGTCTGTTAATAAAAAATGTCGAAGTTTTACGATGAAATAAAAGTAGCATTTCCAAACATTAAATACATTATTCCCGATTCCAAAAATTTATTGGAAGCCATTTCGACTATTCCCATTTTTGTATGCTTTTAATCAACCGAAATATTAATTAAAAATTCTGAAAGCGCTAATTTTCGCACTCATTTTTTCGAGGGGTAACAGCCTTGCGCGTTGGAGATAAAAAAAGCCTTATTTCGAAAAATGTTACTCCTTCTCACTTTCAAATCGTAGAGTTTGTTATTCAAAAATTTATAGGTTTTACAAAATCTATATACAGAAAGAAGAATGTCTGTTTGTGTGTTTGTTCGCGTTATTATTTCTGATCAATGAATATCAATTTTTTGCCACATTTAATCGACTGAAATATTGGATGGAACTTGAGCTTTTACGACCATTTAATTAGAAAGACGAAAATTATTAAAAACTGCGTGCCATTGTTGCTGATATAATGAGAGGGAATTAGCTTATTTTTCTATGGATATTTTTTATGTGGGTTCCATATCGCATCAAACTGAAAAATGTATGACTGTGAATCTTAGTTTTTGCATCATTATTACAGAAGGATTTCAGCGGTATCGCTCTTTCTGTTGTTAGATGCATTACTCTCAATCTATTCTTGATTTTTTTTTTTTTTTTTTTTTTTTGCATCGTTATTAGAGGAGGAATCGTTCTCTCTGTTGCGGTATCGTTCTCTCTGTTGTTAGGTGCATTACTCTCAATCTAACTTAACTGGCAACGGGTACTTCCGCTAGTATAATTATATTTTAAAATGTATAAAACGAAGTAGATTAAATTTTTTCAAAATTTGATTTGTTTTGAAGTAACTGAAGAAGAAGAAAACCCTTTTCACTCTCTCGGTGTAGTTACATGTTTGCTTGCTTCCATGAATAATACCCAATTTTCCGGAACAGAAGCTATACTAAAGACGAATCTCTTCTCGAAGTGAAAAAACGCGATTTGAACAAATCGTCAAAGCGAAACAAAGAAAACATAAATAACTAGTAGTTGAAGTTTTTGGAAGGATGGCTTAGCAAACAGGCGAGTTTTTAGTTAGTGCCCAATGACCTGAAACGTCGGCTTGGCGAACTTTCTACCTCTTATTAGTTGTTTTAAATTGATACACATCAATGAACTTTGGTTTCGCTGACCTCTCATCCAAACGTAATTGTTTTTGGCTTTGATATGCCGCGATCCTCAAGGCAAAGGTATTTGTATTTACAACGCTTTACAAACCATTCAATTACCTTCTATACTATGTGGCAGAGTTGTAACTGATACGATTTAGCGAATGCGATGATCTCTCAAGATAAAAAAAACGATGTTCAGTAATCCTAGAAATCTTTGACCTGAATCCTATCGTTTGCCGGAAATATGTTTTGGGGCATTCTATCTAAATTTTATTTATTCATTTTGTTCTGTACTCATTTTAGTTGACAAAATTACGTTAAAGGTAAATTAATTAGAATTCAAGATTTATTTGTCCATGCCTATAAGTCCATGCTTAGTATTTGATTTATGATACTTGTAGCAATATCTCTGAATGAATAGAATTTGGGCTTGTGTTTATTTAAATACTATAATATAACATAATTAAAAACTTTCTCAGAACCTTTAGCACATTTACCGATTAAACAAATCTGATGTGGACATCACGTTATAAGGTATTTCTCCCATCTTCTTCTCATGCCTTCGTGGTGTAATGATTAATCACACTTGGCGCGTATTCGAGAGGACAATGGTTCGAGTCTCAGCCAGGGCGTTGCTCATTTGTCATCTCTCCTGCTTTCAAAAAACACCTAATGTCTCTAAAACGTGACTTCCTTGTATGATCGGGCCCACCAGCGGCCGAACGGTAAAGACGCTGAACACTGGTAGTTCGGTCCGAGGTTCGAATCCCACGAACGGGCTGGCTGCATGGGCATTTTCGTGGTTTTCCCCATGTGTAACGTGTATACGAGCCAGTTTCCCTTAGAAAGTCCTCCACGAAGGCATCCCTCCCTTTAGGCAGATAGCCCTTGTGTGCTTTGCCATAACTGAATAACCTAACCTAACCTTGTATGATCTATTAAATTATCTGCACTTTTTGCTTCATTTAAACTTATTTACTCGAATTGTTCTAACATAAAACCGATCAAGTTGAAATTTGCATAACAAAAATGGAAATTTTGAAATTAAATAACTTGGTTAATTTTTGTCCTACGGCAGTCAAATTTCTTATATTTTCATCTTTTCATAACGAATATAAAACTTTCACAAACTTTCACTAGTGGAAGTACCCGATGCCATGAAACAAATGCCAAATATGTAACAAATGCCACTCTCTTGGCGCTTGGATATCAGACATTGCCAGCTTAGGTGAAAACTGTGATTATTAACACTCGATTCAATGAATACCGACGACTACAAATTACCAAATCGGTTGGCAACCAAGCGGAACTTACAAAGTAAACGAAAAGAAGAAAAGTCGTTTTCTGATGTTTTATGTCACAGGAATTAATTGTTCTCTTCAACATGCTGGACCAGGCGCATTGAGAATAAAAGGTCATCGAGGAGCGGTACCTATCGTTAGGAATCCATAAATCCTTAATGTTCAAGTACTTCTTTGATGAGGACAAAGTTTTCCTGTCTTGTTTCCTCTTGGAATGCTGTTGTGTTATTTATTTGCTCTTTGTAAATAGGTTTATTGGGTCGTGGCGCAAGGTCGATGCAT
>KK112060.1:342-31192 GCA_000611955.2 Stegodyphus mimosarum | reverse complement strand
TTCAGCCAAAAGTTAACAACTGTGTTATTTTTTAAATCATCAATTACAGTTCAATCACAGGAAATTTCTATCAATTGTTCTTTTTCTTAACGAGATGTTTGAATTTAATAGTTAAAAATACTTTGTTTCTTTGTGTACCACCTATTTTTCTCTTGCGTACAAACATAGGTGTACGTACCACCTGTTGAGAATCGCTGTTTTAATATGTTGTATTTTATTCACCGATGTGATAAGTTTATATTGTTTGCTTACAAGATGGACTGTTTATCTGTTAGTAGCTGTATTAGTATTGGTCTTATACATACTTCTAAATTTAGAAATCAATAATAGGAAAATAATGGGAAAAATTATTAAAATTTATTAACAGATATGATGACTTATGTATTGATAATGAAATAGCGGCAATTTTATTACTTTATAAAGGCAGTGGATACGAATGCTTCATAATAAGTAACCTTGACAATTACACTAAAGAACCTCTATGAAATATTTACTTCTACATTATTCAATTCTTGTTCATAATAGATTCCTGAAAATATTAGTTCATTAAAACTATTTACAGCATAAATTAGGCTATTCAGTTTTTTCATATGAACTGCATCTTTCAAACTGTTCTACTCTACGTTTTTAGGAGCAATTTCAGCACAGTTAAAATGCTTTCTATAGGATGTATCATGCAGTTTAAGGTTCGTAGTATTAACCAAAACGGAATGATCCAAACTACCATAAACAGCAACGGATCACAGTTTACAATACTGACTATACACTGGTGTGCAAAAATTAAGGACGAAGTCGAAAAATTAGCATATCAGCTGAACGAAGAGGCAGAGCGGACAGAAAGACCAATCAGGAGATTAAATAAGGTGATGTACGGTAGCACATGCGCAGATATGCAGGTAGACGTAATGGGGGAGTGTCTGAGTAGTATAAAGCATATTGTCGGTGTAAGATCAATATTTCTGGCAAAGAGATTGCACGCCATATAGCAGTTAAAATCACACCGAGTTGCTGCCTCAGCGAGAAATGGCGAAAAATCAATCTGTTAGACGACATCTGGATGCTTTTACCCAAGGTCGAATCATTGGGAAGTTGGAGGAAGGCCGCAGTGTGACAAATGTGGCTACAGTGTTCGGAATTGCTCACAGCATCGTTTCACGACTTTGGAGACAATTTCAAACTACAGGAACAGCTATCCGGGGGTTTAGTAGTGGTCGTCCACGAGGAACCACACCCGCAGATGACCGGTATATTGCCTTACAGGCCAGAAGAAACAGGCGGCAGACAGCGGGAGAAATCGCTAGACACACGACACAGGCGACTGGACGACCGATATCGCGTTTTACCGTGGCCAGAAGACTGCACGGTGGTGGTCTGTTTGCACGACGCCCTGTACGGTGTGTACCTCTAACGCCTGCCCATCGGAGAAGGCGTTCTCTGTGGTGCCGGGAACACCGGAATTGGAGAGACAATGAATGGGGACGAGTACTCTTTACAGATGAGAGCAGATTTAGTCTGAGTTGCGATTCTAGACACATACACATCTGGACAGAGCGGGGAACACGCAATAACCCCTTCAACATCATCAAAAGGGACTGTTTTGGAGGTCGCGGAGTTCTCGTTCGAGCAGACATAATGCTTGGTAGCCGGACCGACCTTCATATCTCCCAAGGAGGTTCGTCACCTGGGACTGCTATTGTAACGAGGTTCTTCTTCCTTACATGCGTCTTTTCACAAGGGCTATGGGTCCTCAGTTCCTCTTCATGGACGACAACGCTCCACCTCATCGCACAGTTACTGTCGAAGAGCTGTTGGAGAGTGAAGATATTGAACACATGGATTGGTCGGCAAGGTCACTGGATCTAAATCCCGTCAAGCATGTACGGAACTTACTAGGGAGACCCGTGGCAGCACGTAACTTATCGCCAGTAACGATTCCGAAACTGCGATTGGTGCTACAAGAGGAACGAGCAGCAGTGTCTCAACAGCTCATTAACAACCACATATCCAGCATGCACAAATGATGTGAAACCTGCCTAGCAGTCAGGGAAGATCATATCCCCTATTAAAGACCGGATGTTTCTTGCTGGACACCCATCACAGGGATGTTTCGGCCTTCAGTCGCATTGCGCTCCATGCTACTTTTTCAGTAAAGCTTCTTTTTATCCCTCTGATTTCTCTTTTAGTAAGTGTTGCTTACGTTACTCATGTTCCTATGTATTGGGGATCTTACGGTATTAAATGTGTTGATTTGGAAAGCTTTTGTACAAAGTTATATTGAAAAAACCGTCTCGTCCTTAATTTTTGCACACCAGTGTATGTTCTAGCGTTTAATTCCTAAAACTGCTTGAGATTCTTATTTAGATTGTTGAAGCTATAATTAGTTTGCTTAAAATCATCAGCGTGCGAGTAAATAGAATAACATTGGTACTTTGTCTTAGGTTCTTAAGATAAAAGGATTGCTTGAGAGCGGCTTTGCGATTTTCCACACTTGAAATGAATTAATTTCGCCAAGAAATTCTGTCTTAGAAGTATTCCTTCTAACACTTGGGCATCATCAGTTCATCATACATTATCACTGTCTTGCAGCAGACGTGTGGATAAGAACGCTAGACATTAATAACTCTTTATGGGTTCAGTCCCAGGCGAGTAATCCTAGCAGTACCTTTTTCCTTTTTGTTTTTCCTCCACGTGTAACTTGAACAAGATTTACGTTTCCATAGGAAGATCTTCAAGCAAATAGTAGTTGTCTGAAGCTTGCTTTCTACAGGTTGAATAAAAACGTTTGTGAAATTTACAAATACGCGGGATTTCCTGTGTTTGTTGCTGTGAATGATTTGATTCAGGTGAAGCCCACCAACGGTTAAATAGATAAGACTCCTGATAGCAGTCTCATCTATTTAACTGCTGGTGGCAGTCTTTCAAAGTTTCACTTTTTTAAAGGTAATAATAGGGAACTGAGAAATTATTGTAACATTACTATTTATTTGATACTCTTTGTTATCTCAGATAATAAGACTTCTGCACATTAGAGCAGAGCAAAGCTAGGAAAAATAGGAAAGCAAATCAGCAAAGCTAGGAAAAAATGAAGCTGCTATTCAAACTTAATGTAAACGTAATTAAAAGTGTTAAAATAGTTAAAATATTTATGTTTAATAATAGCTAAAAATCTCAGTTGGAAAACATATATTTAAAATTTAAAAATGAAGAAAAACTTCATTGAAGATCATATTAAAAGATTTCAGGGCATGTGGTTTGAAACCCGTATATACAGAAGCAATTATATAGCACCGGGATAGAAAAAACTATTAGTTACGCAGCTGCTATCTGAGCATTTACTATGCATAATGGAGAAATGAGATATCTACTAAACATTCAGTTCCATCTGCCCTTGCATTTACCGAGACTTACTGTACCATTTTAACTGCTGCAGCTACTATGATTACAGGATTACTTCCACTATATATCCAAGCACAGAATGAAGTCGTTTTCATGACTATAGTACAACTCAAAAGAGAAGTAAGCTATGTGGAAGAAATATTTAACCCACTTTATTATGAAAAGGCTAAAACTTCAGATAATATTGATCTGGTCCATTAGAGAATACCTAAAAGCATTTTCATTAATAAAATAATAATCAAAAACACAGTATGAACATTTATCACGTCATAACGGGAAGTTTAGAATTTGCACCGATGGCTCTAGAATTAAAGATAACGTGGAATATATATTTGTTCTACTGGAGGGTAATTCAGTTATGTGTAAACAAAAAGAGCTTTTTGGCAATAAAAATAGTAGTATATTCCAAGCAGAAGCGTTAGCAGTGAATAAAACAACTGGATATAGTATAAACAATAAAATATTGTTCATTCAAATATCTATATTCATTGGTAAGTAAGCAATAGAAGTAAGTGGGGCACCAGAGATTTAATCATAAACCGCATAGGTAACGGCCCAGCACACTAACCATCTTTAAAATTAACCCAACAATGGAGCAATTAGTAAACTGCTGACTTTGAATGGGAGAGGAGATGGGAAGAGACTCATTTATTTCTTATATTACAGTTGGGTACTTAATATACGACGTGTTCCGTAGTACATGCTCATATGGGCAGTTACCTGTTTACTGAGTCATACAGATGTGGAGACTATTATTTTACTCAATACACAGTAGATAAACATGTTACTTTTGTTGCTTTTATATAAATTCATTTTGCAACATATGTTGCTTATTAGTCCAAAGGGATTTAGTCCCGAAGGACTATTACTTTCGTTTTGCGATTTTGCGTTGAATCACTCTGAATGCCCGTTTCACTTTTCAAATTGTTGCCACTAAATGTTATCGCTCTGCATTAAATTTTAAAAAATGAAAAATCTGCGTAAATGTATGCATGTTTCTCGCATTGTGATAAAACCTAGAGCCATCGAATTTTGAATGACGTAATCCTACTGCGAATATGGGCATCTGGAAGCCCTAATTTTGAATTTGAAATTTGCTTTATTATCGATTTTATGTTTTGTAACATTTCAACGAATTTCTGATTAACAAACTAAATGATTTCAAAGCGAGCAATGGCAACACTGTACGGAAAAAGAAAAACATTTTTATCTCCAGCGCACGAGACTTACGGAAATTCTAAAGATATGTTCATTTTAAAATGATTTTGAGATATTGATTTTGAACTGAATTTTATGGTTTGAGTACGTAGTACATGATATTTAATAAAAAAAGGTAGCACACGAAACGTTAAAAAAACGCGCCTTTGGACGTAATTTAAAATCTGAAATCTTTCAGATTTTTTTTTTATTTACATTTACATTTTTCTTGTTTCTGGAGCTCACGTGCATTTGTTGTTGGTCACAATAAGAGCAAATCTGTTTGTAGTTATCAGTTATAGATTTTAAGCAGAATTGTTCTTTACGGAAGTATCCTTTGTGTCCTGCTGACTACAGTCTGCTTCTCTTGCGTCCTAGTAGATTTCTAGCCCATAATGATTCAGTTTTTCCATAATTTTGTTGAGTTTCGGCAAGATGAGTCGCTGTGTTATTATTAGATGTCTGAATGGTATATCAGTGTTGGAGGTCCTTTCAACTGGAGTTCTTCCGTGAATGGACAAGACCATTGCGGATTTCTTCCATTTCCTGACATAAGGAAATTCTAAATGATTCTACAAATGTAGCCCAAACTAAAAGGTGGTGGAGGATAATTGGTCACCTCTAGGATCTGTCGAGTGGCTCCCCTTCTTCTCTGTCACCCTTAAAAGGGGGAGCATATAAAATAATTTCTCCTTCCTTCTGCGTGCCTTCGTAGTGTAATTGCATAGCATGTCCAACGCGTATTCGAGAAGTCCGGAGTTCGAATCCCGGCGACGACATTACGGATTTCTTCAGTTTCCTGATTTCGAAAAAATTCTTAAGGACTCTAGAGTTTCATTATTTTATTTAAGAGCTCACCCATAGTAACTTCTGTTATGAACATAAGTTGTGAAAGCTTAATATTAAGACATTATGACTTTTTGTGTGACGTTCGATTTTATGTATGTTTAATCGAACTTTATGGACCCCGAGAACTGTTGACTTTATGAACTTTATTTTTAATGCTATTGTATTTTATTTCAATCTCAATTATTTATTACTGATTCATACACATATGTTTTAAAATCTATGCATTTAAATTATGTATTGAAATATGAAAAAAATGTAAAAATAGTGTTATCATAATAATAAATTAGTTAATAATGGGTATGGGGCGATACTTGTTAACCATTAGTAAAGATCAAGTGCCCTCATTTATCGTCAATTGAACTGAGTTGTGATAATAATGTGAAATGAATCAATTTGTCTAAGAAAATTCACCATGAAAGCATCCCACCTTCAGTAGACAATCATCGCAGGCTTGCCATAATCAACTAAACAAATAAGAATTTTTAACGTAAAATGTCTAACGGATCAATAAAAACGTTTTCAATCCTCTCTGTATATTAAAAATAACAGTTTCTTAAAAAATAATTGGATTTCATTTTATATAAAATGTAAACTTGACTAAATCAACTAACCGGAGTTTGTTTACAATCTTGCTTTCTACGAGCATTTGCCTTCAAAAAGCAAAACTTGCATTATGTCCTTTTTAGGGAATTTATGGTACTTTTTAAGATCGTTTCTAGCTCGTAGTTCAGAATTGGTTTAAAAATAAAATTCCTCTGAGTCTTTAGATAGTGTTCATCCAGTGAAATGCACACATAAATATGACAGAAGTTAGGACATTTCTATCCACTTCCTTCAATCTCGGTACACGCTGTTAAAAGAAATCAATATCTCTCACTTGTCAGTTTGATTTATTGGGTTTAGAAACAGGTTCAAGAAGGAGGTATGTTCCACTTGGAGGTTAGAAATCTCAATTTCTAAGTTCACTGGTCGTAAAAACTTTCAAAAACTGTCACTATTTTAGTGTGACTGGACTGACCGCATGTTTTCTTTTACGCTTTCATATCTCAACTGGAGTTTCCTTATTTTTTTCCAATTTTAGCAAAAATATTGCGTTTAAATTTACTTGTTTCTTTCTGTCATAAATAAATTTTGAAGTATTTCATGTACACCAGCTTAATTTCCGTAGTAACTGTATTTTTATACATTTGTAACTACTAAATTATGGTTAGGCCAATAATATTTTATTTTGTACTAGTGAAAATATTCATATTTCACGAAGAAATCTCTTTTTTTATGTTTTTGCAAATACAGGTATATATACGATCAGTCTTAAAATTAAAAAAAATCATTAAATTTCACGTGTAATAACTAATTTATTAATTGATGATTAAAATGTTTTGTACAATCTGTAGACCATAATAATAATAATAATAATAATAAATGACAGTGTTTAGATGACAAATGTAGCTTGGAGTACGTAATAACAGAACAGGAATCATAAAGTTAAAATACAAATAATTAATCCCCTTATAAAAGGCTCAATGCTAAAAATGGCTTCCATTAATCTTCGAGCTCGAACTACTTTGATAATTATATTTTGCGTAGCAGGTATTATGCGAGGCTATATGTAGGCTGATGAGTTATTGTAAAGTAATTAACTAAAATGTAAAAAAATTTAACTAGCAAGCAAAATTAAACTTCATTATCATAATACATGTATCGCAAAAATTTTGCAAAACCAGCTCCTGCTAACTGCAATTTAAATTTCGAGCCCAATAATTCAGACTTACATACATACGGACATTTAGAATATGCTGTACCCAATTTTCAGCTAACAGTTATGATAAAAATATTCTCCAACAACCAATTAACTGATGCCTATTTTGACAGGCTATGAAGGCGTGGAGAAGGAAATCATAACAATAATTCACTTCAATGGAGGTTCAGCTAAGAACTATCAAATAAAATAAATGCACTTTAATCTTTAAGTTCTACTTCGTATTAGCTAATTTACATCTTTTTAGGTTGTTAGCTTTTATGCATGTGAAATCAGAATAAACAAGGCAGAATATAATATGAAAACAACTGGTTAGTAACTTATAATAAGTGTTACACTGTTTTATTTTGGAAAACTTCAAGAAACAGATATCTTCCTTCTGAAGCAATATTTTCTTTTTTAAAACTTAAATTGTACCTAGATGCTACAGAAGAAAATATTTACCGAATTAGAATAAAGGGTAGCTGCATAGCTTTGCTGAACATTGCTGTTTTCTAGCAAACATTTCAACTCAATTTTTACTGATCTTAAGTTAACTTAATTTTATAAAATTTGCAGGGTAACGAGCAGCATTTTCTTCTATTGATAAGCTATACAATTTTCCAATTTCTTTCTTTCCTTTCATCATCACCTGGTAAATTTCTAAATTATTAAACTACCAAAGAGCAACAGGAAAGTTTAAATATAATTTTTTTGTTTAAGAAACAAATATTATATGCCTTCAGCCAAGTGAATACAAATGAGAAAAATTACATGCTATATTTTACATTTCATTGCACAATTAATGTAAAAGATGCAGTGCTTTTGGCTTTAATTTTTCATTTTAATGATAGTCTTAAGATGAAAACATTTTTTAAATGACTATGTTTGGTTAGAATATCTGAAAACAAAGATAAATGTGAAAGAGATGGATAATAAAACTGTCCTTATCTGGAGAAGGAGAAAAGAAGATTCTACACAATGAGAAGAAATTGAAACGGATTTTAGATGTACTATCATTATGAGTTCAATTTTCAAGTCATAAAATAAATAAAGAAATGAGTAAATAAAAGCACTTACTTATTTTATAACTCTGACAATATCATTTATACAATCCTAAGAAAGCACGCATTTTTTATTAGTTATCAATATGTAAATAGAATAATACAAATTTTTCTTTTATGTGCTAGATAGTTTTCCAAAAATCTTGCGAAAGAAAATCTTCCAAAATAAATTCAACATGCATATGAAGAAATAAAAAGCGTGTAAAGTCACTAGGGTTATTTTAAGCAGGAGACATGAAATATGAGCAATGCCCTCGCCGGGACTCGAATCTGGACCTCTCAAATACGCGCCGAGTGAGCTAACCGTTACACCACGAAGGCATGCTGGAAGAAGCTAGAATAATGTCTCATGAGCGTGAATTCAAATATGAAAATCCAGTAAAAAAAGGTTAAAAAATTATGTCAAACAGCTGATTAAATCTTAATTTGATTTTTAATAACTTGAATAAATGTTATTTGCTAAGCTTATAAAGATGTGATAACGTATATATGAGAAATTATTCATAACAGAAATACATTCTTTGATTAAATAAAATCAAATTAACCCGAAACAATAACCTGTCTGCAGTGAACTTTCATTTACGTGCACTGCAAGACTAGAGATATTAATCATTATAAATTCTCGGTCACTGAAGTCACTAATGAAATTCAGTCACGATTGCATTTATTTTAATTGATTAGAATAATATTTTTATGATTTTTGTAACCCTAGTGCCTGATCTTATAAGTGTCAGGCACGAACGTGACAACAAAGGACTATTTTGTAGGACATAAGGCCTACAAAATAGGGAGTTTCATCAAGGGAGCTAACTTAACATCTGACTAAGAGACCGGATGCTTAGATCACTAGATCTTTCTGTATTTGAATCGGAATGATGCCACAGATCAGAGGAAATATTTCGAGAACAGCAATAATCAGGGACAAGTAGACACGACAGAGCTAGAAAATAGAAAGATGTTAAGTGTAGAACGAACAAGCAGTGGATGTATTATTATTAGCTTATAAGGTATTCCTCCCTTCTTCACATGCCTCCATGGTGTAGTGGTCCGAGAGGTCCGTGGTTCGAGTCCCGGCGAGGGCATCGCGCATTTTTCATCCCTCCAGCTTCTAAATAACCTAATGACTTTACAAGCTATCCGTCGGATTACGGGTACAGAAGTGGCGCCATCTGAACCTATATTCCGAATATTGTTAATCAATTACGATAGAACAAATTATATTTTCAAAACTCTTTCCACGATCACTGACTAGTAATTTCTTTAGCAACGAACTACAGATTTGCTAAGACACATTAATATAAAGTGTCTGGTACCTAATGAGATCTCATTGTCATTAACGGATTACCTCGTTTGATAACGGAATCTGATGACTGCACTTACGTGTCTGGGAATAGGCCGGCCCGCAACGTAATCCCAATGTCCCTGTTACTGTCGAATGCTAAAAGGCTTCTACGAAAAGTTCAAGTGCTCTTTTATTTGGTAAAACTCAGCCGTCCAGCCGGTATAATGGTTTGGGACACTGATTGTCTTGCCGATAGACCCGAGTTCGAATCCCGGAGAAGGAATGGATGTTTGTAAGCGTGGAATGAAGGAGGGATGTTTGTCTGAGCGGCAAGGAATCACTGAAATTACATGGTGAGCTGAAAGTCCTTTCGAGAAGTTGATGATAAGGAAAGAAGGGTGGGAGACTCCAGGGTACTTTCTCTCAATTTGGGCGGAACTGCACAGTTTGTGAGATAGAAGTACACCTGGCCGACCAATGGTAAATTCTTGCTGATGCTAGGGCAATTTTAAGATAACCATTACTGCTGTAATATCATGGGATATAATATAGCAAGATAATGCCACATTAGCACTTCCCTGACTATCCGTATTATAGGCCTATTGATTTAGTCGACCAAAATCTAGTCTTCCTTCAGGATATGTTTGGGCTTCGATGGGATATTATTTTTGTATGCTTCAGAATCTGAATAAATTAGCTTTGCTCTTAGAAAGTCTTTGGCTTGGAAACTCTGAAGACACACACAGGAAATTTCTGTAGCAATAGAACGCCGAATAGAATGGCAACTAAAGATGGATTTTGTTGCTTGTTGATTGCCGATAATGAGTAGATCTTTAAAGAATAAATTAATGTTCTAAAATTGTTTTTCTCCTTTTTATACATTGTCATTATATGGGCTAACTTTTATTTCAGTTGGATGATTCCTTTTAAATAATTCGATTTTTTCTTTTCTTTTTGTCTCTCTCGCTCTCTCTTTTTTTTTTTTTTTGCAAAGAGTGTCACTATTTTTAATAAGCTGTGCCAGAACTTAGTTCATATTATTTGCTAGTACATTTATCATTAACCTAGTGCATATTATTTGCCTATTGCATATTATTTGCTAGTGCATATTATTTGCTAGTGCATATTATTTGCCTACTGCATATTATTTGCTAGAGCATATTATTTTCCAATTACTGACTACACTCTCCCTCTTCATTCTGAAGTAGATTTTCCCATGAACATATTCTCATACATTTGAATCACTGTATTGCATTTCCCCGTTTATCATCAATTTAAATTTGTTTTCCTAAATGCACTTAATTTAGAAACTGTGGCTCTGCTAAACAAAAGAAGGATTTTTTTCCATTTTACAGACTAAAATAAAATTTACTCTGAAAAAATGCTAATGCTAATTTAGTTTTATTTATGAAATTTTAGTGCTCAATATTTATATTGTAATTTAAAAAATCTAAACTAATAATTCGAAACACTTAACCCTAAATTACATCCTTACTATCGACATAAATTCTAAGAACTTATAAGGTATTTTCTGCCTCCTTTCAGCATGTCTTCCATGATGTAATGGTAGCACACTCGGCGCGGATTCGACAGGTCCAGGTTCAAGTCACGGCGAGAGTATTACTAATTTATCTTGTTTCCAGTATCAAAAACCTGATGACTCTACAGTGCCGCAACTAAAAGGTGGTGAAAAATAATTCTCAGTAACAGTATTTCGCGATTGGGTCCCCTAATCCCCAGTCGCCTTTTAAAAGGGGAATTCATGTTCGACCACGTATTCCAGACTTATGTAAACACCCGTTTTGGGGCGGAAGTGAGCATATCCATCAGTGATGTAGGGTTGAGCCCAGTAGATTTAAAAGACTCTTCAATTTCACGCTCTTACCTTTCGAATGCTGCTCAAACAGGAAATTTTTGTCTGATGTTTATACATTTTAAATTGAAGTACAGTAAAATTTTAAAATTATAGAGTTAAATTAAAATACATAAAAACATCAGATCGTAACGTTTAAAAAAACCGCTATAAGAACTTTAATGTTAAACTATATATCTTAATATAATTCAATGTCAATTTATACATAGTTTAATAGATAACAATTAATTTAATAAAAATTTAATAGATAATACATTTTAATTAATTTTAAATATTTTCAAACATTGAATAAAAAATTTTTGCCTGTTAAATATGCTTTAATAAATTACATTTCTTTATATAATCAAATGATCTACAAATAAAATAAAGCTATTTTATGAGAAGAGGTTGCGTAAAAATTATTTTAGTTTTAATTAGATATACCATACCTTCCCCCCTCCTTTACATTTATTTTGGTGACACAGCATTAAGGCTCCTCCGAACTCGCAGAGAATTCAGGACATTGCTCATTTTTCACATTTGTAGCATCAAAAACCTAATGACTCTAATAACGTTATCTCAACTAGAAATATTATTTCCAGAAACTCAGATGAAGACTTAAAAATGCATTGTTTGAATTCATGTGAAACTAAAATGTGTACCTATAATAAATAATTGAAAAAAACTAGGACAACTTTTTTAAACAGTTTTAAATCAAAATCACGTACATACGGAAACAGAATTCAGTGCTTATTTTAATTTTACAAGAATGACAATTTTTTATGAGTTTCAAACGGCATCTGAACGTTTCTGTTACTCTCTCAAAATTCAAAATCATGTCTATAAATTAGTGGTAAGCCAGAATAGTTAGAAAAGTATATTGTCCAGTCGTGACTGGTTCATACTGAGTGAAAATATGAGTCATGTATTTGGCACTTTGGGTGTAACATGATATCATCGATGAAGCATGTTCAGCTAAGAGTAAACTTAAGAAGATTTGGAGGATAAGCTAGTCTTATTGTATCCACGCAAGCAAATGTCGCTGAATCGCCTTCATTTGTCTATTGTACAGTAGCTCACGAAGCCAGAGAAAGCATTTGCCTATTGTGACTGGTAATACGAACCCCTGACCTTTGCTATGAACACGATAAAGCCCCACAATTAATAAGATCCCATTGCTTAAAATGGGTAAATAGCCTTTAAGGTGAATAAATTGACCTTTCCTGCCCTATTTACAAAGCAGTTGAGGGCAGGAAAAGTGCTACTGTATCAGGATTAACAATTCACGGTCTGACAAGAGGAAGCTTTTTTTAGACATTAAATAGCTCGTAAGTGTGAGAAACCTTAAAGTTTTACATTGTTCTTAACCACCAACACAATACATAGTTTGAGATAACATTTATATTTTATTTTTGATAAAATAAGCTTGTCATATAGATGGGAGATAAATAAATCAGTTGTCTAACTGTATGTTCAGTTTATCTATATATATATAAAGAAGAAAGTTTCTGTGTGTGTGTTTGTTCGGTAATAACTTAGTCACAGCTAAAGCTATCGTCACCAAAGTTTCTAAAATTCTTTTCTGGGTTCTGGAAAAGGTCGGCGTCTACTTTTTTCCTAAAAAAAATTAGCTAAAATCAGAGATATGAATTAAAAACTCGGAAAAACGATATTTTTTCCGAGTGGCAACAGTCTCGCAAGCTGGAAATGAAAATCTGCTTTATTTCGAAAGTTGTTGCCACTGCTCGCTTTGAAATCCTAGAGTCTGTTAATAAAAAATTCCAAGCTTTTACGATGAAATAAAAATAGCATTAAAAAATAGCACATTAAATAATAGCACATAATAGAAAAAATAGCAAATAAAAATAGCACATTAAATAATAGCACATAATAGAAAAAACAGCAAATAAAAATAGCACGTTTAATACATTATTCCCTATTTCAAAAATTCGTGGGAAGCTATTTCGGCTATTCCCATTTTCATACGATTTTAATCAGCCGAAATATTAATTTAAAACTCTGAAAGCGCTCATTTTCGCACTCGTTTTTCCGAGTGGCAACAGTCTCGCGCATTGGAGATAAAAAAAATGTTTTATTTCGAAAAGTGTTGCTACTGCTCGCTTTCAAATCATAGAGTTTGTTAATAAAAAATTTGTAAGTTTTACAAAATCTCTCTATATAAGGAAGAATATCTGTTTGTGTGTCTGCTTGTTCGTGTTATTGACTTCTGATTAATTATGGTAATTTTTCTTCTACATTTAATAGACTAAAATTGAATATAAGTGAAATGTTGGATGGAACGTGAGCTTTTACGACCATTTGATTAGAACGACGAAGATCATTGCAAACTGCGGGACATTGTGGCTGATATAATGAGAGAGAATTATTTATCTATGGAAATATTTTATGTGCATTCCATATCTCATCAGACTGAAAAATGTTTGACTATGAATCATATTTTTTTGCATCGTTATTAGAGAAGGATTACAGCGGTATCGTTCTCTCTGTTTTAGATGCATTACTCTCAATCTAGCTTAACTGCCATCGGATACTTCCACTATTTTTAGATAAGTAAAGGAAGAATAACGTACCTTAGCAATACGTTGGAAACTTATTAGAATACATCTATTATGAAGTGGTTCATTCGCTTACCTGAGTTAGAGTTAGTGAAATGTCTTTTCAGTTATTACCTCTGTTAATTCATTGGGGTACATACAGCTGACTCTTGAATGAGGATTAACACCGCGGGTATCCTGTGCTACCAAAAATCTGTGTGTACGAACGTAATCCGTTTCACCATGCATTCGTTTGCGCTATGAGACGATGTTTCTCATAAGTATGTCGGGAATAATTTCAATCTGCTCTCAAACCCTTTCTGAAATCCTGAAACATCATAAAAAATTCAGAGGATATTAAAAACGTCACCAACGTTGAGAATGGTAATTCTCTGATTCTATTACATTGTTTGCATATACTATACAACTCAGACAGGAGCAGGGACTCCCAGACCTGGTGGCTAGTGACCTTACACGGTGAAAGCGCCCCAACCCCTGAGGGCGGTACGTGGGGGCGCACCCCCTGTCAGCTCAGGGGGACATGAAAAAACGATGAAAAGGGAGTCAATCCTCGAGTGTTGACCCAAGGGAGGCAACCCCCCAAGGAAACCAGCAAAATCTAACTAGCCGTATTGCTCCACCACAGACAGAGGAACAGACACGACTGTACCAGTACGGTCCTGCCAAGCGTAAACCAACCTGAGTAAATTCGGGTTCCAGTTCTATGAAGTCAAGTTATATACCCCCGTGGTAGGCATCGCAAATGTCGTAGCTGTGAGCTATGGTGCAAAGAAGCAGAGAAAAGAACAGAAACAGCAACAGATTAATGGGACAGAAAACATTATTGAATGGTTGTACTACAATAGGCGTTCGAAATTACGACCAGAAGTCGTCAGGTAGGCCTGACAGCGGCACCCTATGGAATTCCTACGTTCTGGAAGATTCTTCCTAGCAGTCTTGCTATACGGAATGTTGGTCGCGTTGGTCCGGTTCATTGGCCTGCCAGATCATAGGACCTATCATGTATGGACTTCTTCTGGGGTTACATGAAGATTTTGGTGTGCAAGACACCCATTCCTTGAATTGAAGACCTCGTCGCTCGAATATATGTAGCTGCCGGGAGGATACTTGACATGCCAAGAACCTTCTAAAACGTAAGGAATTCCATGCCAGACTACTTCTGGTTGTAATTTCGAACCACCTGCTGTATTCCAAGCTTTCAATAAAATGTTTTCTGCATCATTAATGTCTTGCTGTTTCTGTTCATTTTCTCTGCTTCTTTACACCATAACTCGCAACTACGGCATTTGTGACCCTGCCTGCCTATGTGATTCTGAATCGTCTTTGTACTCCCTACACACCCTGCAAGTTTGTCGGTCTGGTAGCGAATCACCCTGTATATGTTCACAATCTCGCACATTTTTTTTATTTTGGCTTAGTCTGAGTCTTCCCTGTCGCCCAGATCGTAATAGTGGAAACTATTACCATCTGAGAGCTTACTGCGATACCGAAGGGCCCGGGTTCGAATCCCAAAGAAGTCATGGCTGTAATTGTCATTCCCTTCACAGGCGGTAATGGTGGATCACCTATCAGGTGTCTTCCCAATAAAATGGCCCCCACTTTCAGCATTAGTATTGGTCAAGCCTAAGTCGGCTAAGTGTCAAACAATGGAGTAAGAAAAAGGAGGTCTGAGTCTTCCTAGCCTTCCACTGGCGGTGGAAGATTGAACAGTCTTACCTTATTTGCCTTGGATGCGAAGTCCAGGTTTCAAGAGTTGGTTCCTTCTACTAAACTGGTCTTCGTTTCCTTCGCAATGGGCCTCAGTTATTGCGTGCTGTTGTGATTTAGCAGTAAGCCAGTCTGTTAATCTCAGTTTATTGGGCTGCCACTGTTTGGTTTGTGTTCTTACTGAAGTTCTTTCCATTTCTAAATAAATAGACTTTAGCTTCAAGAAATGTAAATCTAATTTGCATTTTTTCAAAAAAAAAAAAATCTGATAGTTGTAATTGAAGTTGGCCCTTTGTGCTTTCCTCACCAGAAGAATATTCATCAGCGTTTCTTTATGCTTCGCGTCAAGAAGGCTTGAAGTTCTTTAGCAGTTACACCCCGATGGAGGTGGTCCTACAGATTCTCGATTGGGTATAAGTTTGGGGAGGTTGCCGGTCAGGGGAATAAGATAAACTTCGAACCACGCTCGTACACTGCGAGCTGCATGTCACTTTGCGTTGTCCTGCTGGTAAATGCCCTTATTCTGAGGAAAAACAATTCGCATGTAGGGGTGGACATGGTCCGCAAGAATAGATGCATATTTCTCTAGATCCATCGTGCCTTTCACAATGATGAGTGCACCTAGAGGATGCCGCGGAAACATTTCCCAGACCTTAATGCTTCCGCCTCCAACTTGAACCCTTATGGCAGTTGTTGCAAGGTGAAAGTCAATGATACTGCCCTTTTGGACGTCAGAGAAATGGCTTCGTTTCTGCATTACGCCAACGACTGCTATGTTTTCTGATTCTCTCAGACACCATTTATATTCTTTCCACTGCAATGTGCTGCCCCCCACCTTCTGCGATTTCTTACTTCTCGTTGACGTCGAAAGTAGGTGGTGATCACATTAATGTGACTGGACTGTGTACTAAGTAATGTATTCATTTGCCTACTCATCTGCTCTTTTTCTTTGTTTATGTACTCAGCAAGACCAACAATATTGGGTAACAATAAGCTTTCAAACATTTCTGAAAAAGAAATTAAATACTTAACTTAAATTAATATCGAGTACTTTTCTTACATGCCATATCTTAGAGTTAAATAAAAGCAAAACGTCTTAAAATGAATTATGAACAATGTTAAAAAAATACTAAAATAAACATTTCTTGTACGTAAGCGAGAAAGTAATGGTAAAAAATATTGAATTACACAAGCAAATTTCTTTAAAAACGTCTATAAATGCGCTAATAATTTTATATATTTACTTTGTTTATTGATAATAATAATGTTGCTTTACAATTTTGTTTCCACTTTATCTCCTGGGCATGGATTTCTCAAGACTTGCCTCTACTGTTATCCATTCTTTGGTGATTTCTGTTTTAAGTTTATTTATACAGGATTTTTTTTTTAATTTATCAGTTCTATTTGCAAATGATCCCTACTATACTCAATGGGATTAAAGTTTGTACTCTGCGCAGGCGTTTTGATTACATGCGGATAGTTAAACAAAGTCCATTGTTTGTAAGTATGAGCATTGTGCTAAGGATCCCTGTCCTGATAAAGTATGTAATGAGAAAATATGCCCCTTTTTGAATGCTCCGTTTCAAGTTACAAATTTAAACTATTTAAATATGCATAAATTTACCTCTTTTGCCATAAGTAAAGTTTAGATTTTCAAGGCCACAAGTAGCCTTAGACTTTACAATTGCCTGCGCCATATTTTACTGAAGCAGAAAGATTCTTCGTTTGAAGTTAAATGTTCGGTTTTCGCCACTTCATTTGCCTTCTATCACTCGCCAAAATACTGAGTTTACAAGTATAATCGAATTTCAAAATTCTTGAGCATTTTTACTTCCTTGTACCAAGTAAAAAAGACATTTTGTAATAGCGAAAAATTTCGGGTATCATATTTCAACGAAAATATCCATTTTGACAGCTATCAAATGCAATTTAAAAATGTTTTTGAGTTACACCTGTACGTAAGGACAGAATAAAGGACTTTTTTCCCCAAACGAATTATAAAGCTGATTTAAAATGGATTCAGAAGATATTTTTTCGTGGCATCTGTACGTATGTACGTATGTATGTATTATGCATCTCACATAATTCAAAAACGAATAGCCTTAGAACATTGAAACTTTGCAGATAGGACTGCTATAACATGTAGATGTGCACCTCCTATTTTGGTTGCAATCTGACGCACTAAAAGTATGTAAATATAAGTATATATATATCCACTCTGTTACTCGGCTCAATGAATTCAAGTTCTTTATTCTTATATGTTTGTAAACTGGACACTTTTTGCTTTAGAAATGTTTGAATTATGTTGTTCTTATCTTCCGGTTAAGGTTTTTATGCCTTTAGTAAACCTGCATGTAAGATTTGTAGAATTATCAACAATTTAAAAGTTGTTTAAGTGTGGCTAAGCCTAATCTAAACACCCACATATACATTCGTTTTCTCTAGAAACAGAATCCTAATAGTTTACAGTAGAATAGAAGCTTATTCTAAAACATGAGCGATCAATTAATGCATAAATTTTACTCATTTTATACGGAGTGAAAATTATAATCTTATAAACAACGTTAAACTTGTGGAGGGGAAGAAAAACTGAAAGCTTTCCGATTTTACATTACGCCCAAATGAGTGTTTTTTTTTAACGTTTTGTGCGTTACCTTTATTTAATAAATATCATGTTTTTCGCACTTAAACCATAAAATTCAATCCAACAGCAATGCCACAAAATATTTAAAACAACATATCTTTAGAATTTCCGAAACACAGTCTCGCGCGCTGGAGATAAAAATGTTTTTTTCTCCCGTACGGTGCTGCCATTGCTCGCTTTGAAATCGTTAGATTTCTTAATCAAAAACTCATAAATGCTTTAGAAAATATGAAATGGATAATAAAACAAGTTCCAAATTTGGGCTTCCAGATGCCCCTATTCGGGTGGAGACATACGTTATTCAAAATTTGATGGATCTTGATTACCGTTGTTTTATCACAGTGCGAGAGACATACATACATTTATGCAGATTCTTCATTATTTAATTTCCTTAAATATCAAAGAGGGCGATAATATTTGGTGGCAACAATTTCGAAAGGGATTCGCCGTTTATAGTGATTCAACGCAAAATCCCAAACCGAATAATAGCGCTTCTGAGCTAATGCTGAAAAGGACTGAATCTTTGGGCTGAAAAGAAAATCTGAGAGTTATCAGATTTTACATTGCGCTTCGAAAGGGGCATCTTGTGTGTTACCTTTATTTATTAAATATCATGCTCTTCGCACTTAAAATTCAATTCAACAGCAATTTCGCAATTTTAAAATGAACATATCTTTAGAATTTCTGATACACAGTCTCTCGCGTTGGAGATAAAAATGTTTTTATTTTTGTTACAGTGATGCCATTCTTCGCTTTGAAATCGTTCAGTTTGTTAACCAAAAATTCTATAATGCTTGACAAAATATGAAATAGACAATAAAAGAAATTCTTAATTCCAAGTTTGGGCTTCCAGATGCCCATATTCGGAAAAGGATTGCGTTATTCAAAATTGGATGTCTCTAGGTGCCGTTGCTTTATCACAATGCGAGAAACATATATATATTTATGCAGATTCTTCATGATTTAATTTCTTTAAATATAACACAGGGCGATAATATTTGGTGGCAACAGTTTAAAAAATGATACGGACATTTACAGAGAATCGATGCAAAGTGCCAAAAAGAAATTACTAACCCTTCTGCGCTAACGCTCCTTTGAGCTAAAAAACTATGCTTTCAAACTATGTTGTTTTAGCTATTCATGTCTGATTTCACTTCCTTTGTTTAGGTCAAGGATTCTCAACGGAGTTTGTACTGATCCTCTTGGAATCGGCGATATTTTGATATTTTAAAGGGGGTCAAGGGTCAATGATGACCAAGAGGCCGATAGGCCAACGTGCAATGCCAATTGATCTGCATAATCAAGATGGCATTCATTACATTTATTAATTATAGTTATAATTAATTATTTATTGATACAAAGAGGTATCATGTAGTAAGGAAAAAAATCATACACAATAAATATAAGGGGAAAATGCACTAAAAGATTTTAAAGTTCGCTTCCAAGTCATTGAAAATTTGAATGTGCCAGCATCCTTCATAGCACCCCTGAACTGCGATATATCTGATTTTGATATTACGTTATAAGAAGAGTTGATTGCGCTAAAGGAAAATGTTCAAGCCCAAGCCTTATTCAAAACACAACTAAATTTTGGAGTTTCTGGAAGTCACCTAATAGAAATATTTTCAAATAAACTTGTTACCGAACAAACTAACTTGATTGAGTTTTACCTCTTTTTATCTAGCAGAAGCAGATTTTACTCAAGAGAATAATTTACTGCGGAAAATAAGAAAAAGTTTAAATCTTTTGAACGAGGTCATTTAAGAAATGAGTTAAGCAATTTTATGCTAATTATTAAAAAAATATATCAGTTAAGTGCAGCCATCACATTAATTAAAATCAAATTTTTGTGCAATTAGAATCTGGGATTTTTCTCCTGGAAACTTGTTTGTATTTTAAAATTAAAAGAATAATAATAATACAAAAATACTTTAAAGCTGTAGAGACATTAGATTTATTCTGAAGTTGAAGACATGAAAAATGAGCAATGCCCTCGCCGGAACTCGAACCTCAGACCTCTCGAATACGCGTCGAGTCTGCTGACTAATACATCACGAAGGCAGAAAAAGCACCTTATAAGGTAAACTGAATAAAGATTATTTTTTTTTAAAACGTTTGATGATATTCTTAGTGTAATTAATATTTTTAAGTTATTCATGTGCAATTATTTGTATTATGATTAATTGTATGCTATATATGGTAAAGAATTTATAAGGGGGTCGATGAGGATAACCATTTTTTTGAAAGGGGTTGACGCAAGAAAAAAGTTGGGAATCCGTGGCTTAGATGAATCGTTTCTAGAGGGGCCTTCTGCCGTTTTATAGTAAAAGTACTGTATTTTGTTATAGTATGTTACTTTAAAATAGGTGCTTAGAGGAAGAAATCGTCTCATTTATTATCATAATTCGTGTCGTCATCACCGAAAAGAGGGAATCAGAAGTAGAAAATCAGAGGGCTCGGCCTTTTTTCTGCAGCAACTATTACTTATGAGGTAAAGTTTAGGGAGAAGGCGTTGAAGTGCCTATGCTAAAGTAGTCAAAAATAAGAAAGATTTATAAAAAAAATTATATATATTTAATGACAGTAAGCTATAAAATAGAGGCTTTAAAGCTGCACGTATTTATTTTCCCAAATTTTTCGACATTTTAGGTTAGCAATTTTCAACTTGAAAATTTAAAAAAAAATCGATATATTATTTATTGAAGAAATTTCGCTCTCAAATCGCTAAAGGAAACTGTTCAGTTCAAATATGTGTTCTTCAAAGACCAACTATATTGTGAATAACTAGGTATCTCTAGTTATGAATAGTCAATGGTTAAACATCAAATTAACTAAAAGTAACTGCATTAAATATATGCTCATATTTTCTGTTTTACACCTCTATATACTGTTTCCTTTATATTTGCAAAATGCTAAATAAAATAAATTCCGAATTTTTTTAAAATTAAATGATGGAACAGATGGATCCTTTTTCAATTTCGTATTTAATGTTTAGTTGTTTAGTCAAATACGGCAAAACAGGTAAAAGCTGTCGAAGGTGATCCAGTTTCAACAGCTGCAATTTTAAAGTTTGCTAGCAATGTTATTCACCAAAAACGATGCAAATACAAGTTTGAGCACTAAGTCTCTTATCGCATTCACCTTATAAATTTGTGCACAGTTTCTTATATCTGTATTATCTTATAAATGAAATAATCACAATCCTGTTCATCATTTGATCTGAGGCAGAAAATATTACCTCGGGGAGATCGGGGAGATCCAAGCTGTGTTTCGTTTCCTAGCAAAGAGCTGATAAGAATTTCAAATTTTTTATTCGCTTGCTGTTATTTTTTTAAAATTCGAATGTCTTTTTTTTTGTGATTAATTCTGTGATCTGTGTGTTATTTTTGTGTGATTAATGATTTCTCTTATACTGGCAATGGTTAATTATATAAGCTCACAGATGTCTAATGAAAGCTTAGAAACCCAAGATACTGTCTAGGGGAAAGCAATCTTCGTTCTTATAAGAAATGAACGAATTATACGACACGAGATTAAAAATCGAAATGAAGGAAAATTTATTACTGCTAGCTCGTTTTCTGGCAATAATAACTACGACAGATATACAATTTAAATTGATTTCGCGTCTTTTTCAAGCATCGGTCATAACTTGCGAAAAAAGTAACTAGCCATCAAAAAACCTGTCTGCTTTAATTTAATTTAAAATTATTTGAAATACTATACAAAGGTACAAGCACCTGTGCATTTTTAAAGACATCACTTCTGTGTAATTTATCTGATTTTTATTTCCTCGAAACGCTGGATACTCTAAAGTTGAATCTTAAAATCTGAAATCTCAAACCGAAAACAAACGCTAAGTCATGAAACTTAATATCAAAAATAAAACATTATTACTATTTTGCAGCAACAATCGATCCATACTTTTTTTCATTTCATTGCAATCCTAATACATTTTTTGTCAATAGCATTTGGACATTTTTTGACCTAAAATGCATGAGAACTACTAAAATGTTCTAAATGTAGTAAATGTATATTTAGAGAAATTGTAGAGTTTCCCTTAGTTATTTAACCTATTACTTAAATTTTTGTTATCTTTTCTGAACTCCTCAATTTCCCCTCGCATTTTCTCGCCAGGATGTAAATTTGAAATTAAGTGTAGTGAGTATTTAAACGGGTGAATCTTGGAGTTTATTGAGAGCGTGTTTTCGCTAGCCAGCGCACGTTTCGTTTCTAACCTTACACCTTACTGCTACTCTGATTCGCTTTTTTGGCCATCTGAATAATTATCCCGCATGTTAGGCTTGTCGAATCAACCTAGCTTAGTCGTAACTTAAACTGCTAATCCAGAATTACTGTTTTTTAGATTTGAATATATTTGTATTACAAATTCTTGGTTGTCGGTGTTATTGTAAAGCACGAAGTAAGAAGTTCTGTTCATATTGAGGTTAATAAAGGCTTATTTTCACCCTTCTTCTATGCTGGTATTCTTTCACGCCTGAGAGAGAAGTCGCCAAGTTCATAAGTAGGTTGTAGATTAGTTTATGTGCCATAAAAGAAATAGATCCTACAAAATATACATATGTATAATTTCTCTAATCATGCACACACTTATATTATTTGAATATCAAAACAGCGTAAATCCAAAGCATTATTTTTATCTTACCTCTGAAATTATATTCGTCATCAAGACAGCTAACTAACGCCATGATTAATATTTTTTTATTTAATTTTAGGCAATAGGAATAATCTAGTAAGTAAGTGCCTTTTTTAAAAATATTCTTGTGATCTTTTTGCATTTATTTAAGGCAGAAAACTTTACAAAATCCATTAGAGGATCTATTTCTGAGCTTTCGTAAAGATCACTGTATGATCAAATGACACATTTTTCCATGGTTTCGTAAGTATGAAATTTTCGATAAGTGGTAGTACTTTGAATGGATTTACAATGGCTATGAGACAGCACATTGAAGCCTTGGATTCTTAATTAGAGATTTCTATAATCAATTTGATTCCGAAGATGGCCGTTGAGAAAAAACATTTCACGTCTATGGCATTTACGGACTGAACTATGAATCATTCCAAAACAGTATACTCCTGGAAACGATATGACCATTAATAGAATATTTATAAGTTGGGGTAGAATAGGTGTTGTTGCGTGCGTACGGTTTCGTAATGGATTGAATGCACACAGAACGCATGATAGCTTGATGAAATTTATTTTCCCCCCAAAACACTTTTCAGTTCTGGAACTTTCCACAAAGTATTCGCCCAGCTCTTCTGGGTAGGTCAGAGCACAATCAGTAGTGACCACTTCAAACTACTAATAACGTCAAACACAAAGCAATGCAAAGCGCATCCAAGGAGCGAAGCTCGCACGAAGATTTCTCAGTACTTCGAAATCAGCTCTGAACTAAAGCAGAGAACTGATGCTCTCTTCCATCTTAAATATTTTACTACCAGCTGCTGAGAAATCTCTAGTACATTCCATTTCTCGAAATTACTGGACGGCATATACCATTGAAGTTACATATGGCTGGATATGGTAACAGTACACATAAGGATAGATTATAGTTATTCAGTTACAGTACCAAATACAGTTATGCAGGAACAGGACAAAAATGTCGCCAAATGGCGACTTTTGGGCGATTTCCCGTCCAATTTGGCAATAAAAATTAGATGCCGAAACAATCGCCAACTTGGCGATATCTCGCCAATTGACAGAGGTAAGCGGTGCGAATACAAGTTTGAGGATAATTCTATCAACCTTAGTGTTAAAGAGACTTGCCCCTGTAATCGTACTTTTCCGACAGAGTTTCACCCTTTTCAGACTTTTCTTGGTACCTTATACAAAGAATATTACAGTTTCAAACATAATTTAACTAACATTATATCTTCTATATACATAAAAGAAAGAGTCTGTCTGTATGTGTTTTTTTTCGTGCTGCGCGTAAGCTACTAGACCCAGGGCTACGAAATTTGGTACATAGGTGCCTCTAGACAAGAGCCAGTGCACCTCGAAACGATTTTTTCACAATTCGAATTCGATTTTTTTTATTTTATGTTTTTGATGAAATCGCATCAAATCGATAATTCTCTCTCATTATATCAGCAGCAACGGCACGAACGCATTATTGTTGATATCAGCACTGTTGCCATTCGGAAAAATGAGGGCGATAATTCTGTGCAGCTTTTAAATGTAATGTTTTTCTTAGATACTGGACGTTTGTCGAGAGAAGGCAACGGGAAGTTGGTTAATTTATTTATTATGATAATTAATATTTGGATTAAGGGATATTGCTTATTTCATTGTAATTTTTTATATGTATTGAAATGTATATTTTGTATGCATTTTTATTGAAATTTGTTTTTCTTTTTTTGATAAAGTTGTTTTGCAGAGTAAAATTCTGCGCAGTTTTTAAATTTAATGTTTGGTGTTCAATTTAGGCATTTTTCCGGTACATTTAAAAGCCAGACGAAGGCTGGCCGTATAGCGGCTAGTTAATAATAATAAAAATACGCTAAGATTAATAATAAGAATGAGTTCAAGTGTTAGATTGAAATTTGCAGAATCAAAGTACATTTCTGCGCGTTAAATTTGTATGCACATGCAAAGAGAGGTATTGTTTCCCAATCAATTTAATGCTATGTTAATTTACTGGTTTTACATTCAGAATAGTGTATTATGCCCTCAGAACCGAACTTCAGCAATGTACTTCTCGACAATGGCAACACTTATCAAATCGCTTGGAACTGCAATTCACAATACATTCTTGGGTATTAAAATCAGAAATGGAAATTTAAAAGCTTAAAAATTAATTCAGTATATTAAGAAACTTACATCCCAAAGTTTTAAAGCAACATAAAAATAGAGTCTATTGGCTAACGTTTAGAAATTCGAAAACATAATTTTTGAATTCTTGAGGCTATAGAAAAACAGATAAAAAAAACGATGGTTGAATTTTATTGTGGGTACAGATCTTGCATATAATAAAACATATTCTGTGGGAAAAAATTCTGTCCTCATTTTCGCAGTCGGCTGTTTTCTTATACTTGTTAAATATTGAGGTTTGGCAGGTGGTATTTACCCAACAACGTTTTCATGTTTCAGTGCTTTTACTGTAAACACGCAAACAGTTCTTCAAATGGCCTTTATTATTATCAATAAAAAGCTCCAGTTTTCTGAAAAGTCACCATTTTGGTGAGATTATCATTCTGTCAACGTATGCTACGTAAATATTAAAGCAAACACGGCGCGCTTTATACGTTTGAGATGATATAAGATAAATACCCTATTTTAAGCCAGCAATTCTAATGAAAAATCTTAGAATGAAATTTGGAACCTGAGAATACTCGAATACTAACATAATATCAGTGTTCTACCACTAAACCAAAACGATTTTAGTTTTTTTTCATTCATTTATTTGTACTTCTAGAAGAATGGACAATAGAAAACACTTAACCGCAGCTTGAAAACGTAAATTTGGTTTAAATATTTTACTTCCTTGTTCGATTACAAATACACACATTTTATATATTAATGTTATAACTTGATTACATACCAAGTGTGTTTTTAAAACAGTATTTCGAACTGGTGAAATTAAAAACTGTAGCATAATCTTGATTACTCAAAAGATTACTTAGCACCTTCAAAAGTGACAAATTAAAAACCCATACCATATGTTCAACAGAATTTAATTTTATGATGAGCTTTAATAATTAGAAAAAGCAATGTAAAACTTAAAAAAGAAAATATGACGTTCATTATGGTCTATAGATATTGAAGCATTGTTCAAAGCTTTGTTAAAGTTGTATTGAGTTTTAACAAAACTATATATAGCATTTGCTTTCATTTGTGTTTACTTTAATGCTGGTTTCTTTGTTAATTGTGGCAAATTAAGAAAATCTTCAACTGAAGTCTAAATATTAGGATGAAGAAAATACAACAATCCTCGTCGAAATTAAGAAAACGTTTCTAGTTACATTCAGGGAGCAAAGTGGTAATAAATTAATTATATGACTATTACCTTATTTTATGTAGAAATGTATTTATTAGGTTTGCTGTGGTGATGCTTTTTTTAATACCTTCCATGTATGCAATCAGGAAAAAAAATAATCCTTAGGACCAGTTTTCTATTGTTTGATATATACTACCCCAACAGTTTTTTTTAATAGTATGTAAAATGAGCAGTATCTTCTAACTGTATATATTTATATGGAAGTAATTGAAAGTATTCGTATGTAAATAAAGAGATTATAAGCATAACAAAGAAATATTAAAATACATACATAAAAGAGCATAAAATATTACATTCGGAGAGTTTTCAGAGTAATTTCATAACAACTTACTACACACTGAACATAGTTATCAATGTTCTCCAATCATCAACGTGCACAGTATAGGCTCATAACATTACGCATATTTTTAAGAAGAAATATATCATGCTTGTTACAGATATTTACCTATCATCAAGATATATACGTACAACTACACATTAGAAATTGACATAAAAGAAGACGTATTAGCAAATTTTAATGCGTATAAGAACTATGATCGCAATACCTGTGAAATAAATGGAAAACAAATCTAAAAGGTATAATAATAAATATACAAATTAAAGTACATATTAACGTAAAACTACCTAAAAATAACACACAGTGCCTACATAATAAACAAAATATGCAGTTATATAAAGTTAGTACATTGCAGAAGAATTTAACAAAGATCCGCTAGCAAATTCTATCGCAAAAGGATTTGTTTATGTCATTTTTATTTTGAACTCATTGCGAGATAAATCACTCATATTAAAATGCAGTTACAATTAATCACAGTTTTTATTCTTAAATTTTAAATTATTTTCTCTTTCTTTTTATTTTTAAACCAGCGGAAGTACCCAATGCCAGTTAAGTTAAATTGAGAGTAATGTATCTAACAACAGAGAGAACGATACCGCTGTAATCCATCTCTAATAACGATGCAAAAGTTACGATTCATACATTTTTCAGGCTGATGGCGATACGGAACACACATAAAGAATTTCGATAGAAAAATAAACTAATTCTCTCTCAGTATATCAGCAACAATGGCACGCAGATTTAATGATTTTCGTCTTTCTAATGGAATGGTAGTAAAAGCCAAGTTCCATCCAATAATTCACCTATATTCAATTTTAGTCGATGAAATACGGGAAAAGATTGATCATAATTGATCAGAAGACAATAACGCGAACAAACAAACAAACGCACAAATAGCCTTTCTCCTTTATATATAAAGATTTTGTAAAACCTACAAATTTTTGATTAACAAACTGTACGAGTTAGAAGCGAACAGTAACAACACTTTTCGAAATAAAGCATTTTTATCTCCAACGCGCGAGACTGTTGCCATTCCGAAAAATGAGTAGAAAGAAATTAGTATTTCAGAGTTTTTAATGAATATCTCGGCTGATTAAAGTCGTACGAAGTTGGGAATAGTTAAAATAGCTTCTCACGAATTTTTGGAATCGGGAATAATGTATTTAATATTTGGCAATGCTATTTTTTATTTCATTGTAAAACTTAGAATTTTTTTAACAAACTCTACAATTTGAAAGAGAGTAGTTGGCAACACTTCTCGAAATAAAGCAGATATTTATCTCCAGCGTGCGAGACTGTTGCCACTCGGAAAATGAGGGCTTTTTTTTTTTTTTTTTTTTTGAAAAACGTGGACAACGCGATTTTCCGGAAAAGAATTGTAGAAAGTTTGGTGTAGTGACTGACTTATTAGCGAGCAAGCACGCAGACTTTCTTCGTCACATATATAGATGCACTAACTGCATTATAAATAACATACTGCAAGAATAAGTTTGACTGTTTCTTCATTTTTACTTAACGTAAATTTAAGTTATGTGTAAAATAACTGTATTATACCTTATAAATGGAAGAAATATTTTATATATTTAATTTATACGATTTTCCTTTTTTAGCCCAGTTTTCAATTATCCGAAATCATATTGGTGCACATAACATTACGGCATCGAGGTGATTACATTTTCAAGAAAGAAAATTGAGGGAACTAAGTGTACTTTCCCATGATTATACATACATCAGTCACTGCAATTTTTACATGCATCTTCAACTATTTATCTATGCCAGCATCTAATCGCTGTTGTCTGTGAGAACATCGCGGCGTCTTTGATTGGAAAATTGCTTTATTTTCCTTTGCATCCTTATTGATATTTTATGCTTAAAGTCATTATCCGAGGTTGGGATGCTGTTTTAGTCATTACACCCGCAATTTAAGACTTAATAGAGAGAGAAGATCCATTGTAACTTTTCAAAACAAACAAATCAAATTGGTTCTCAACAAAGTTACATTTTATACCATAGAGTTAATATACGATGAGGTATATGTGTAAAACCAAAAATTCGAACTTTAATTTGCTATAACCTCTTAATTTTCCTTTCTAATTTAAAATAGTAATATGCTTACAAATATTTCCAGCTGCAGCATTTCAAAATTAATAATTGGAATTTGATTCTTATAAGACACTAAGGATGCATAATTAAGAGCAAAATGAAAGTGAATTTTTCTTATTGAATTTGAATTGAATCTAAACTTCAATTTAACCAGAAGTGACAAACCGACAGTTGAAACTGCAACTAAATTAAAAGCAATAAAGTGCTACTGTACCTCTTTGTTGAGAAATAAACTACAACTTCCCCATTCTGAATCTAATGTCAATTACGTAATCTTTGCTGTTTTCACGTTCGCCGCCGTACGAAGCCATTTTCCACCACTTCTCATTTATGATAATGCTATGATTATGCGAATGTATACTGGTAATTATGGAATACGGGGCGTATGTCTTTTGCTATGTATGTTTTCAAAAATGTTATCCCAAGAATAAAAAAGTATTCAACCAGCCTTAATTGAATTATTTTATCTTTCTTGTAGCTATCCAGGCCACTCAGTCGCCATAGTGGTTAGAGACGCTGACTGCCTTTCCAGTGGTGTAGAATTCGAATCCTTGAAAAGGCATGGATGTTAACTGCATAGTGTCTGTGCAACAAGGAGACATTCAAAATACACAGCGAGACGAAAGTGCTCTCGAGCAGCTGGTGATAGGGAAAGTAGGATGGGAGACCGTTGGGCAACCTCTCTGGAGTTGTCTTCATCAAAAACTGGAGTTGAGCTTAACATTTAGCAAGACCCAGCGATACTTAATTAACCTTCGAGGATGCGCAGGTGACGGCCTTGTTTCAAACTGTACCTGCAATTATCCAGGCATTTATTTTCGTCTTCTACGGTGACACCATTGCTCTAAATTCCTATTATATACTATAGTACATTGAGACAAAGCGATTTTTTGGCAGAATTTTAGGTTCTTTGCCAGCTAGCGTCAGCAGGTCCCTCAAAGTAGTTTTAGCTACTTTAATGACATCTGAATGTCTGCTTTGGACTGTAAAAAATATTGCTTTAGCGGTTGGTGGTGGAAAATTGAACATTTCTCGAGACATTTTGAGGAGACACAAGGAAATCGGATCATTTTCTCCAGAAAGGAAAGGCTTATGTGAAAGGAAAAGAAAAAAAAAAACTCCAAAATCTTATAAGGTATTTCTCCCACCTTCTTGGCATTCCTTCATAGTGAAGTGGTCAGCACACTTGGCGCGTATTCGAGAGGTCCGTGGTTCGAGTCCCGGCGATGGCATTGCACATTTTTCATCTCTCCTGCTTCTAAATAACCTAATGACTCTACAATCTGATCAGTCTCCTCCGAAATAGAATTATTAATCCACAGAATACCTTAAAAGAGATCTGATGTATATTGGTTTTGATAGCCATCCTTCAAATGTACGGTGTAGACTTCTCACTGATAGTCGGAAGGTGAGAAAACTAATTAAAAAGCAACTTTCAATATGTCAAATGAAGCAAAAATGATTATTGTGGGCCAAAAAATACAAAACTTCGACCGTAATTGGCTGGAAAAAATTATTTTCAGCAGTGAGACTCATTTATTTGTTCATAGTTGCACATGTAACATTGTTAGATAAAGCAAAGGTGAATCAACGTGATCTCAACATATCGAACGAATTTTAAAACGGAGGATTGTTACATTCTTGAAAACCTTTGCAGGAACATCTCAACATGAGAATTTCTTCAATTCGAAATAATTGGGAATTGTTTCGAATTGGAGAAAAATAAATTATTCTTAAATAAACTTAAATCCAGTTGAAACCTTTTGGAGCATTCTCAAGGAATATCTTAACAAAATGGATTGTACGACAAAAGCGTCAGTGATTAAAAACACTATAAAAGTCTGGTTCCATGATAAAGAAGTAAAACATACATGCAGAGGATTAGTACAGTCAATGCCTAAGGTGCTTTCTAGAGGTCATTTTTGCTAAAGGAAGATATATTTCCTGTTAATTTTATTATTATCACTGCATATGTACATCAATTATAAAAAAAAATTCGCTATCACTGTATGTCAAAAATTCGCTTTCTTCCAGTTAATTTGCACACTGTTGTATGTATATTACATATAATATATAATTACACAGACACA
>KK112059.1:221494-237519 GCA_000611955.2 Stegodyphus mimosarum | reverse complement strand
GTAGTCTAGAACATGGAAATGTTGAAGATGTTTACATAATAAGGCAGATTTAAAGAAGTTGGCATTCATTCTATGTAAATAATGATTTACATATTCAATCCTCAGGTCTCTGTGTAAGGTCTCATTAGATACGTAGAAATGGGCATTTGTGATAAGTCTTAAGACTTTGTTTTGCGTAATCTGAAGTTTTTCAACGTCTTTTTTAGAGTAAGCCGCCCAGGCCGGCGAAGCATAAGAGAAAATGGGCCTTATGACAGCAATATATAAATGCCTTTTCTTTACTAAGCTTAAGCTTGAATTTCTTCCAATAAGTGGGAGTAAGCAAGTAATTACACTTAATGCTTTGCTTCTCACACGGTTAATATGGTCTTTCCAAGTTAGCTTATTATTGAGTGTTACTCCTAAGTATGTAGCCTTAGATACCAACGGTACCTCAGTGGCGCTCAACGTCTGCTTTCTTTCGCTGATAACATCTGCTGTGTCTCTATGTTTTTGAATAACCAACGTTCTTTTCTTTCTGATGTTGCCATCCCGGATAACAAAATCTTTTCCTTATTCATAATGGCTGATTCCTACTCTAATGTTACAAAAAGAAAACATACCTGTCACTTCTATAAGGAATTTATTTCACAAATGTAGATATAATACGAACGCGTAACTCTTCATATTTCTATGACATGCACAGATGTTCGATGTGGAGGCCTTTCGTAACACGGCAGACGTCTACACAATAGTTTAGTTCCAAAGCTCTTGCAAATAGGTGTACGGATCCATCATATTCTAAATGTTGGACTCATAAAAGCGGTCAAATGACTTAACGTCTCATCGTGAATTTCTAGATAAAATAACTCAGAAGAAAGTTTAAAATAAATTGTTGTCAGCCGAACAGTTACATAGTACAACTTTCCATTGGGTTACCTAACTTGTGTACAGAAAATAAATCTCAATTAAATTTGAAATGGAGTCTGTAAGCAGAATATATGTTAGAAAATAAAAAATCAGACTTTAAAAATAAACGCTTACGGCAGCAAAAGTTCACAACTTTGTGCAACTACTTGATCCAACGTTTCGTCAACTTCTCGTTTGGCTATTAAACTTTCATGAAGGACGTGTCAGACGTGCATGATGATCGAAAATTAGAAGACAAAAAATATCAACATATTAAAAGAAGTTTAATGCGCCCATCAGAGCCTGGGCAACTGAAGAGCGGCAGTACTAAAGGGTGAACATTTTTAGATATGCCGAGCAGCAAAATGTCTCTAACCTAATGCGAGGTAGAAAGAAAGAATGTCATTAAACAAGAAATCGAAAATTACAAGAAAGTATCACAAGCTTAAGAGATTTCATCAATATCAATATGACGATTTTGACAGAAACTTTGGAGAAAAGAGAGACGTTTGTGTTCTGTTGGTCCCTCATTGCTTGATGCAACGTTATTGAAATGAAGATTTGATGATTAAGGTGAAAGATCTCTATCTGGAATAACAATATTTGATAAAATGGGAATTAGACATTTTGACTAAAATTTAAATCGTTGTCAAACCAGTAATTCTTCCAAATATTTCAGCATCCACAACCATTGGGGAAATAAATTATGATCTCTGCTCACGATTCCTAAGGAATTATTACGAAGGATAGAGTTTCATGTGCGAAAAGTGCTCATTAAGCATATTGTTACGGATTTCGTATTTATTTAGAATTGTAATTAAAATTGCTTTATTTTCCCATGCAACGCAGACAATTTTTGAAGAGAAAGCTACGTCGGAAAAGTTAAAATAAAAGAGCGCGTGCATTTAATATTTAATAAAGAAATATCTCGTAATTACTGTTGCCATCCAGAAAACTCTAGAAAAATCGAGATTTTTCTAGTGATATTTAAAAAGCTTATAAAAGCCGAATTGAAACACCTCATCTCAGTTGTAGTTGTAGCTGTTTAAAGCGAACTGCGCTTTCTTTACCTAATGCTGTAGCGATTTCGCTGTGAGATAGAATTAGTTTATCTGTTTTGAATTGAGTTTTGCTAAACGTTTGAGATATTGTCATATTGTGCGAATATCTCTGAAGAAATATTTCAGCATTTTAATTTATTTCTTGTGGAAAGAATAGATTTTGTTAACTTTTTTTAACATCTTGTGCATTCAATCAATAACGAACCCGTACGCACGCAACAAGTTTTGGGGTCAGAATTGGAATTTTGAATGCGAATTACACAAGCAATGGAAGAACAATTAAGGCAATTTATGGCAGCCATTGCTGCATTTAAAGAGGACATGAAAGCTGGTCAAGAATCTGTAAAAGATGAAATGAAGGCTGTTCAAGAATGTGTAAAAGATGAAACGAAGGCTGTAAGGAAGAAATGAAAGTTGGTCAAGAGGAAATAAAAAGGGAAATAGAAAACAAATTTGAAGGTATAGGAAACAGAATCGACACGGTTGAAAACAGAGTTGGAGAAATTGAAGAAAGAGTTTCTGCCGTTCAACACCAAATTGAACAACAAATTGATGACAAGGTTTCTGCAGTTGCGAAAGAAGTTGATAGTTTGAAGAAATTCGTAGCAAAGGCAGGAAGCAATTCGGATACTTTTAAATTTCTACCCATGCCTGGGCATCCCTCTCTGTGGCTATCGACATATGATGGTAAGATCTCCTGGCAAGTGTATAAGACACAATTTTCTATGGTTGCGGAAGCTAATGGATGGGATTCCCAAGCTAAGACCTGTCATCTTGCCGCTTCTCTGAGAGCAGACGCAGCGGTTATCCTTCAGACTCTTCCCGAAAACAAAAGGCTAGATTTCGAAGCTCTGTCCAGCGCATTGGAGCTGCGTTTAAAAGATTATAGCAGGCTTCAGTTAAAATCTCGTCAACAGAAGCCTACGGAAACACTCCAAGAGCTCGCTACGGATGTTGAAAGGCTGTCCCACCTCGCTTTTTCGGAGTGCCCGATAGAAACAAGAGAAATACTGTCCCTGCAGTACTTTATCGACGGCATCCGGGATCCTGAAATACAGAAAGCACTGCGAGTGGCAGATGTGAAGGATATAAAAAGCGCTCTAGTGTAAGCCATGAAATTCGAGGTAGCTCAGCAAGCAACTCGTAGAGATCACCACCCAGTCAGAGCTGTGCGAGTCCACGAGGTAGGGGATCAGTTCATGTCTCGTTTAGATGATTTATCCAGAAAAGTGAATGCCTTGCAACGGTATATTAGTGATAAGAAACCGACCGTAAAGTGCTGGAACTGCGGCTGTAGGACACATGCGAAGGAACTGCTGAGCACTCCCGAGCAGGGAAAATAAGACGGACGATATAAACAGACAATTAAATACCATGAAATGGAAAAAGGGTGACAATAAACCAAAGTGCTGCAACTGCGGAGCTGCAAGCCGCTTACGAACGAACTGCAGAACACCCCAGAGCATGGAAAATAACATCATTTCTCAACAACGAAGCAGGAAGCAATTGAATGATCAAAACGCGGAGGTGAGATTGAACGATAGTGAAAAACCCTGTTTTAAAGCGCTCAAGATTTCTGCAGCGAGTGGCAGCGGTAACAGACTATCCATTAATGGGCATATCGACGGAGTTCCTTGCAGTATGATCATTGATACAGGAGCTAATGTTACCATCATTCGGAAGGATTTAGCTCAAAAATTTAAGGACAAATTGATTTTGACGCCATCCTGTATTACCCTCCAGACTGCGTCCGGCAAGAAATTGATATAAATTGATATAAACGTGAACATTACCTTTGGAAGCGAAACCTACTATCGCACAGCATATGTGGCGGATATTACAGATCCTTGCATACTCGGATTGGACGTTTTAAGGAAATACAATTTTTCCTTCAAAAACAACAAACTGCTTTCAGGATTTGAGGACATGACTATCGATCCTCAGAAAGGATCCTCATCATGAAACACCGACGTGTTGTCTGAAAGACCCTGCTCAGAAAGCTGTCGAAATTATACTAGGGTTGAAGAGACTACCAGCAATTCTCCATCCCAGATGCTCATCGGTCGTGATTTTCGTCTGCCTTGTGATTTCTTATCTGACCGCCCTGCAGATGCGCCTTCATAGCCTGAGGAATACATCCAAGATGTCCAGGCCCGGTTTGAAGCAAAGCACCGTTCTGCACGAAATCGAGTCAAATTGGCGACAAACAAGATGAAGACCCGCTACGACACGAGAGCTACTGGCCATCGTTTCAACGAAGGAGACAAAGTGTGGTTTTGGAGTCCGACTCGACGGAATAGACTTTCTCCGAAACTACAGTCACGTTGGGATGGTCCTTACACAAGTCTAAACAGGCTGAACGACGTCATGGTTCGGATCCGTAAGTCATCGAACTCTAAACCTAAAGTCGTTCATTACGACAGGTTAGTTCATTACTATGGTCTAGTACGTAGTGTATATAATTGTAAATGTTAATGCAAATAGTATAAGACCATGGTGCTTTTTGTATTTAGCATTTGATAGTATTTGGCTTGTATTTAGTATTTAATAGTATTTGATTTGTATTTAATATCTGATGGCATTTGATAGTATTTGATTTATATTTAGTATCTGGTAGTATTTGATTTGTATTTAATATTTGATTTTATTTGATTTGTATTTGGTGTTTGATAGTATTTGGTGTTTGATAGTATTTGATTTGCTGAAAGTTACTTATTGCAATTATTGTTTATTTTTTTATTGTAATGTAATGTTTATTATTGCATTGATGCCTTAATTCTAAGTTTGGCTTCCTGTCCAGGGACTGTACTGCCCGGGACGTGCAGTCCTTGGGAAGGGAGCAGTGCTACGGATTTCGTATTTATTTAGCTATTTATTTAGAATTGTAATTAAAATTGCTTTATTTTCCTGTGCAACGCAGACGATTTTTGAAGAGAAAGCTACGCCGGAAAAGTAAAAATAAAAGAGTGCGTGCATTTAGTATTTAATAAAGAAATATTTCGTAATTACTGTTGCCATCCAGAAAACTATAGAAAAATCGAGATTGTTCTAGTGATAATTAAAAAGCTTATAAAAGCCAAATTGAAACACCTCATCCCAGTTGTAGTTGTAGCTGTTTAAAGCGAATTGTTGTTTGTTTACCTAGTGCTGTAGCGATTTCGCTGTGAGATAGAATTAGTTTAGCTGTTTTGAATTGAGTTTTGCTAAACGTTCGAGATATTGTGATATTGTGCGAATTTCTCTGATGAAATATTTCAGCATTTTGATTTATTTCTTGTGGAAAGAAATTTTGTTAACTTTTTTTAACGTCTTGTGCATTTAATGCATAACGAACCCGTAAGCACGCAACAATATTATTGTGAATGGTTGCGAAATCTGAGAAGCAATTGCATAAAAATGCCTCAGTTGCATAGGGATAGGAAATTAATTTTGAAGGAGTTAGACAGAAAATTGAGACAATGAAGTAAGAGGCTGAAGGTTCACTTCACAAAAAATAAAATCCTCGTAAAATCCTTCCTCAAATCTAAAAGAGCTCTATACTGATAGTAAGACGACACAGATTTGAGAAGTTACTCACGCCGTTCAAGGACTGAATAAAAGTAGTACACTACAACGAATAGAAAATCTTCCAACTGGATCACAACTGTTGTGAACAACATAGAATTGTAAAAAGATACTGCTACATGATTTCTATTTGAAATTCCATTTGTATTAAAACATTCAACTATATTTATTCAAAATCAGTCTCATTTCAGATGGTGTAGGATCGCAAGTAGCTCGCGAGCCGCAGTTTGGCCATGTGTGTTGTACTACTTACTGAAGTAGATTCCATAGTTTCATTCACATTAAATTAATATTTAGTTTTACTGTCATTTCCAGCATAGCAGTTACATACGATATCGGCAACTCCACCATGCCATCCAATATGCGTACGATGACATTTCATCGTTATCTGGTCATCAATATTATCGAATTTGTAACTAACCAACAAAAACAAAAATTTTCTCTCTTTGACCATTTAAGATGCTGTCATTCAAAAACTCGCATAAGCAAAAATTTACATTATTATTATTTCTCTTTAGAAAAATTATGCTACGAAACTTCGAATACTATTTTTTGAAATAAACTAAAATGCATTTACAAACATGAGACCGCATACATTTGCCCTTATCAACTCATCTGCTAATGGTAATTTATATTAAGACGGCTTAAATTCCTTTCGATGAGCTTTGCCTGGTGTCAAGGTTGTCAAGACGTTAAAACCACTGTTGAAGCGTTAGAGTGGTTGATAAGCAAATGCATTGCCACATTAAAATTCTTCATAAAAAAATTTCAGAGTAAAAGAAATTAATACCATTTATTTTCCATGATTAGTGAAATTAGTTTGACTTATTTCCATATAATTACACATTCCGAAATAAACATCCCTTTAGGTATTTATTACTCTTCTGACTTTTTATCTCTTCTAAATTTCTGAAATCTGTGAACTTCCAGTTTTAAACAAGCACAGAAAGCTATTTTTTGCTATAAAAATGTTATTAATTAGTCAAAACCCTTAAAATAATTAAAAATATCTCTAGCTCTTTAACAGTAGAGCAAAATCTACATTTTAAAATTAAATAACCGCAACCATAAAGTTCACAGTACTCAAGGGAGTCTGCATATTAACAGATTCATCATTGAGATGAAGCCTACTTTGTTGTGACGTAGTTTCAAGAGGAGTCGAATTTTGCTGTTGCTTCAAAATCCAAGGAATTTCTTATTTTATAGTTAAAAATAAAAACCTAGAGAATATTCTTGAACACTCAAATGTACTTTTAAGGCATGTAACCATTGTGGAAGCGGAGTTATGAAATACACATTAGCAGCTCTTCTCTTTAAACCAGACCATCGTGTAGAAGCTGAAGTATTTTGTGAGACTTCATTGCAGAAATATGTGTAAATTAAATAAACTTAGTTTATGTGAAAAACTATGATCCAAAACACGAAATCTAGGTTTGGGTCAAGTAGTAATGCTCTAGCATTTCCTCCCATTCATTTGATAATTTAAGCTATGGACTCTGAACGAAGCATTTAACTGAGAATATATATCAAATTATTGCCTAAGCAAAGCTACTTCTAATTTTTTTTAAAGTTCCATAATATTATAATCAGCCATTACTGTCATGTCATTTTACTAACATCACAGAACAGTCGAGATTTTATCATACCTAGTGCAAAATTAATAGGTTTTAGCACCTGTAAGAAATGTTTTGCTAGATTAATGATCATGACATTGTTCATTATACTAATCAATTCTTTATCACCAAGATCATGTTCATGATTTACAAGTATTTGTAAGTAATATGTGGATAACCTAAATTTTGCTTCTTTAATAGTCATTACGTGGTTCATCACATCAAACATTAGTTTTCGAGTAATAACAACTTCAATTATTTTCAAGTACTTGTAAATAACATGGGTGATTTCTTGTAAATGCGATTTAAGCAGACTATTCGCTTCATCATTCCAAGTGGATAAGACCGCAGAATACTGGGATTTCGACTCGAGGTCGATCTCAGGTGAATGGGCTGACTGTATGTTTGATTTACCTGGTTTTCCCATGCATAACGTGAATACGAAACAGTTTCCCTTGGAAAGTCGTTCCGCAAGTGGTCCACAAGCCGCCAAGCAGTAAAGTCGTTCAACTCTCGCAGTTAGGTCCGGGTGCGAATCCCGGCGAACGGGCTAGCTCAGAGCCCGATAAAGACCATTAGAAGCCCTAAGCACTTAAAGATTTTTGTGTTCTCACATACATTTTCGCCAGCTTTTCCTTCGTCCTTCTCTCTCAGTTTTTCTTTAGTTCCACCATATATTTCATGGTAAAACTGCAATGGAAAATTTTGTGATGCGCCCATTCATGAGTTCACGAATTTCTGAGCACCCTTTTGTGATGCTCCTTTCCTTTATGCCCTAAGCATGTGCTTATTTTGATTAATGGTTAATCTAGTTCTGGGCTGGTTGCATGGGCGTTTTCGTGGTGTTGCCGTATGTAACGTACGTATGAGCCAGTTTTCCTCAGAAAATTCTACACGCAGACATCACTTCCCTTAGGCAGATAGCCTTCGAGTGCTTTGTCATAATCAGATAAACCAAACTTCGCCGACGGCACCCTTCTTCTCAGAGAGATAACCCAAAGAATATCTACTGTTAAGAAGGAAAACTTCGCAGAAGCAGAAGTGGCTCCCTTCCAACGAAAAGGGAAACAACTGCGCATGCGTGAAATATCTGTCGCCAAAAAGCGCCAAAGCTCGAAGCTGAATGTCGAAGTTGGTTTGGACAGGTTCGACCGTTACGTTTAGCAAGAGTTTAAACAAAGAATAGGTTCTTTGGTTTCAAGTAGCGATGTGGACAATGAAAGTTCAACAGCCAGTGAAAGTGAAACTTCACCTAATATTTCATCATTTCCGAGTTTAAATTATCCCGACAAGTCAAAGAACGATTCATCTTAACCCGTGTTCCTTAATTTCCTATACACGTCCCGGAGGGGGAAAATGTCGGCTAGGTACCAAAGAACTGGCACATCACAGAGAGGAAATTCTCGCCAACAGATTCAGTCGCCAAAGCCCTTGGCGTTCCCTTTTCTTTGTAGCGGCGTTGCAGACAAAGTGGTTTACATTACGTCTATGGAGCCTTTCCTTCTTTACATAGAGGTTCCTTGGATAACCTACGTCTGCTTTGCCATATACAAATAAACTAACCTAGCAGAATATTTCGCGTTATATTTCCTATTATTTGTGTTTTCATGGCATTATTTTAACTTTTTAAGCCAGATACCTTATCTATGATGATTTCTGAAACATATCTGAATAGATATCATTTGGTTAGCAAATTAATGATAAAAATATTGATTACAACAAATAAATTATAAAAACAAATAAAAGGACCATCATTCTAATTTGTTCTATTTTATGCTCATTGTACGTTACATGAGCTTTCAATTATACATGTATTTTTTCTTTTTTGTTGCTTTGCTCATAGTTATTTATTTCTCAGCCCCTATATTTATAGAATTATATAAAACATGCACATGAGTAACTTTAATAATTATAGGACTTAATCAACTGCCTTAAATCACTGCATAAATAACGACAATTTCATTGCTTAAACGGAAAATCCAATTAAAAATAAAACAAAGAAATGAATTTTTGGATGAAACCGTAAAAACTAAACACATAATTTTGTTTTTATTTTTGCTATATTAAATTAAATCGCCAGGGGTTTCATTTGCCTAGCAGCCTCCAGAAGTTACAACAAGGCGAGCTCCATATTTCCTAAATCCACCACCGCACGTGACCTTTACATATTCAGTTTAAATTTATAATCAATTATCATTAATTTTAATCATTATTTTTTACGGACGAAAAATAAGAAACATTACATCAAATTTTGTACCAATAATTTTAAAAAGTCATTTAAATCAACGAAAAAAAGTTTCAAATTAGTTGATCTAACAAGCGATTAGTCTAGCTGGAGTTCTGGGTTTGTATCTTTAATATCAAGAAGAAAACTCAAAGAACAGTTCAGATTCTTTTAGGAAATTGTTCTTGTGTAATCTGTCACAATTGATTAAACAAATATATTTTCATATATCAAAATTTCTACTGTTAAATTAAAATTCTTCCAGGTATAAAACTTCTAAAATGTCCCATATTGACATCTTAGAAGTGATGAAAGAATTCAATAAAATTTCTATTACCATTATTTTAAAAAAAGGTATTAAAAAGGGTTTTAAAAATAAATTTTAATTTAAAACTCACAATATAGTTAATGAATTAAAAACATAAAATTTATTTAATATATAGTTTAGTGAAAAAGGAAGCTATATGTGTAAGTGGGAACAAGAGATTAAATAATTATCATTAAAGAATACATCTACAGTGATACATTAAGAATAATAAAAGCGCTGGACACCCTTGATGAATTTGAAAGGACAATAGCTTATATTTTTGACAATGCAATTAAATGCATTAATTTCATTATTTAGGTACTCACGCTTTTATTATTCCTGATATAGAATTGTAGATGATTGATAATGAACTAAACTATATGTTAAATTAATTTTTTATTTTTTAGTTCATTAAGTATTTTTGGAGCTTTAAATTAAAGGTTATTTTATAAAAGTTTTTTTAAAAAATATTTTTTATCTTTAAATATTTTTATCTCTAAATATTATCTCAATGGCGTGGTGTCAATCAAAAAAATAGTTTTTCAACAATGACAAATCTCTCTTCTACTTCCAACAATACATAAAATTATGTTTGACTAAAACTGCAGAAATTATGTTAAAAAATCTCATATAAACTTCATGTAAAAGAATTTTTTTCGCACTCTAACGGATGAAGCTAAGAATAAAATTACAAAAATTTTAGTTTGTTCATTATACATATATGTTTATTATAAATATGTGCTTTTTCATATATATTTTATCACATTTCCACGCATAGTACTTTGCTATGTTAGCTCAGTGTATCGCCGTAACTTTCTCATCAATAAACACCAGCTAAATCACCTCCATATTTTGTTACTATATGCATTGTTTTTTAACCATTATTTGTGTGTATGCGTATGTGTGTAATTTATTATAAGACTTCATTATTATTTGTTTTTCATGTGGAATTCCGAATGAGCATTTTACAGATAATGCTTCCATAAATATCGAATTTGCTCTCTGTGCTTGGATTCCAGGAATATTAACGTCATAGTATGATTTTTAGCAAATGCTGTTTTCTCATGATAAATTTTCTTTGGGCTCTACAAATCGTTATAAAACTTTTCTGAGCATTCTGTGATAGCTATAGCTGACTGAAACATATCTCTTTCTACTGATTATGTCCACGTTGGACTATTTTTAACATGGAAGATTAGAAGTTTTTATTTTACACTTTTGTTTTGAAATTTTTTGACACTTAAAACCGTAATCTCCAAAATCTGTTCACGGCTTCTTCTTGGCAGTAGAATAGCTTGGACGTCTGGTTTCTATGTGGTATAATGTTCATCAACGAGAATTTGCATTCTTGCAATTTTCTGAAAAGTATATTTTTCCGTCGAGAGTTGGACGAAAAGCTTCTAGACTTTACTTAGTATGTACTTGGCATGTTACTAGGTATTTACGTTCTTTAGCTGGCATTTCAACATCATTTCGCACAGAGCACTAGTAAACTTTCTTACACTTAAGTTCAGAAGAGTAAGTTGGTGTTACAAAATTAAAGAAATTAAATAAATGTTGTTTTCAAGTTTTCGCTCAGTTTGTAACGTCTGTTTATTCACATCAATTGAAAAATGCGTAAGTTAAATATCGATTGCTGAATAAATCGATAATAATACATGCTAATACCAGCATAAAATTATGATAATGCATGATTTAAGCTGTATAAGAATAAAAAGAATGTCGTCCACTTTTGTAAGTCAAAACAAACATTTGGTGCAGCAAATGAAAAGTTTTTGAAATTTTATAAGTTTTATGGTAAAGTAAATGATAAAATATTCCATTATTTACGCATCTTTTGTCACATTCATAATATCCATTCAATATTGCTTAATATTTCCGATGTTTTTAAGCTAAGTAGTTCAACTGCCAAATTTCCTAACAGCTGTAAATCTTTAAAAAATATTTTCCATTACATGTATCGGTAAAAAATGGTCTATAAGTTCGAAATGTACTTCAATAGAACTGGTTAGATTTATAAAACATTCATTATAAGTTTATACCATTCGCTCACATATTAGAAATCTCAACTTTAAATCGCTCAATATTGTGCTTTAGGAATCATTTCTAAGATTTACGTGAAAGAGATGTGAAAGAAATTGGTAAAATGTTAGCACTTCTCTAATTCCAGTGTTTGTTCCTCGAATATTGTGTTTATGAAAAAAATTATTAATAAGAATTTCTTTTAAAATTTCTGATGTTTTCAAACATCTTATAACGATTTAGGCTAAACTAAAATTAAAATGATTATTACAATTTATGCAGTCAAATAAATAAACAAAAATAAGAAAAATACCAAACCAAATAATCTATCTTCATTGAGTTTATAATGAAAAAATATCAAAATGCCCACTCATAAGAAGTTTACTCAGATTTTTAAAATAGGCAGCAACAACTTGTTTAACAAATAATTACGTCAGAATGAATTGATTTAATTAATTACTGCAAAATTCGTGAAGGGTATTTGTTTAAAATAAGAAATAAGTTTATAAAGGCTTTCTTAAGTAAATTTACTTACATTTCAGACAGGGTAACACAACAAAATTATATGTAGCTAGCACATTTAATTGTGAGAATTGAGCAGGGTAATCTAGCAGTATACTACGATCTTATTCAAATAACAACATTGGTTGGGCCACAGGATTTTCCTATGATGTGCTTAGCATCACAAGTCCATGTGAACCATTGGTTAATGAGAAATTCTAGATAACTTACATTATTTACATAGTTCAAAATTTCCACGAGTAAGTAGAGGTTGTTCAATGTTCTATTCCAAATCTTGCGTCTCCTTACGAATAGAAGCTTAGACGGCTCTAGTGTAGAATTGGGTGCCCTTTCGAATTGGCGAAAAATTTTGTTCCGTTTTGGCGATGAAATCCCATTTCTACTTACGATGAGGGTTTTAACATGGTTTTAGCTTTTTGATTTATTTAATTGAAAATAAATCAATGTGCACATGGACAAAGTCAAGGAAATGTGCATGACTAGTTTGTGCAATTCTCTGATGTTTTTTTAAATGAAAACAGGTCGATGTGTACATGGACACGGAGTTTGTGAAATTCTTTGACTTCTTGTTTTGGTTTTGTGTAGAGGCCATCTTGAAATTGTTGTCTTATTGGCGCCGATCTTGGCGTCAAAACAGAATCGCCAAAAAACAAGGGGCACCCAATTGTAAACTTTTACCGCTTAGACTTTTAGCTATTTATTCCGATTCTTCATTTTCTGCGCCAGTCCTCAGTATCTAAAACAAAATCCTGGAGTTTGAAGATGGCATTATTGGGTTGGATAGAGTTCACGGCTACCGTCGTATCGTCGGCATAGCAAGTCAACATAAATTTTAATCCAGTCTTGGAAAATCGATTACGTAAAGCAGGTAGGGAATGGGCACAAGATAGGAACCCTGGGGTTCTTCTGCAGTGATGTTTTTGAAGCTGAGTAGACAATTTCCTTGACTAACCATAAACTATCGATCGGTAAGGAAGGAATTGAGAAGAAGAAGAATTTCCTGATTAAAGTTCATCTTGATTAGTTTGTAGATCAACCCTTTCTGCCAGGCTGCCGAGCCGGTATAGTGGTTAATCTAACTGCATACAACGATCTTAATCAAATAACAACTGGTAGGCAAGGATTTATACAAAATTTTCCGATCTTGTGCAAATTTTTGAAACACGATACTAATACTGATACTTATTATGAAGTTGCTTATGTGGCCCCAAAAGGGATCCTAATAAGCTAGATAAGAAAATAGCGCCGTAGCGGTGGGCTCGGGCCCGAATCCCAGAGAAAACATGGTTGTAACAGCTCGTCTCTTTATAGCAAGCAACGGTGGCCACACATTAGGTGCTTCCATAATGAATAAGCCATTACTTCCTGCCCTTGTAGTGACGCAAGGCCATTAAAAAAAGCCTTTGTGCCAAACGCGGCCGAATGCTTTCGACACGTGTAACAAAACAAGAAGTGCCGTGCATTTCTTATGGTGCAGAGCTGCCGCGACAAATTCAGCTAGCCCGACTAGTTGATTTGAAGTTGTTGCTTCCTGAATCAGTACTGATCTGAAGGAAGTGGTTGAAGAATATGGATTCCTCCTTTTTGAGGTAATACGTTTGTAATTTTGCTGAGATCGGAAAGCAAATTTGTAGGGCGAAAATTCCCCGCTTTGGTGCTTCTTTTTCCAGGCTTGGCGAGTTGGCACTCTTCCAAGGTTTGGAAGAGTTAGGCAGGCATTAATAATTACAGTGAATTTTGGTGATAGTCTTGAAAGGTAAATTGCGAAACATGCTGTTGGTAATTACGTCATTTCCTTCTTTAATGCCAAACTTACGTATTAGGTATAAGGCTTGTTGAGGAGACAGATCTAATAATCAACGCATTCTTCAGCATAAATTCTGAATTCTGTTATGAATTCTGAATCTACCAGTGTCACGTTAGGGATGAACTGCTGTTCTAGGTGTTCAAAGAAAGTTTTCACTTTGTCGATATTCGTGTATGCAGTAGAGTTCGCAGTAGTATAGAATGCACTTATGCTTGTTCTTAAGAGATTTGAATAATCTCTAGCAGGACCCATAATTTAGCTCTATATCTTTAATTTTCTCTTCCCATCTTTCTGTACGGAATCTCTTGATTCCTTTTCTAATCGTATTGTTATGCGATTTAACTCTGTTTTGATTGCCGAATCTCAGGTAAGTTACATATCCTAAGTAAGCGGTTAAGAATCATTAAAGAGAAACTGCATAAAAGAGGGATGCGTTCATGAAGGGACCTCTATAGGAAACCGGCTCGTATTTAGGTTATGCTTGAAGAAAATGCCATGTAGATAGGAGTATCATCCAGTTTTGAACCTGATAGCGATCTTATCCATTGGCCAATAATAGGTTGAAACAGTTTCACAAAACTGAAAAATACAGGTTATAAAATTCCAGTTGTTTTAAATTAAAACAATTTCAGTAGTTTCTTTCAAATTTGAAATTAGTAATTTCGAAGATGATGTAACAGTTTTTACTAATCTTGTAAAATTAGCAGGAACAATATCTGAAATAAATTTTAGAAAATTTAAGCTCGGTTCTTGAAGAAACATAATAATGAAAAATATTTACTTATATGTCTTACGACAGCCGCTGCTAGTGTAAATTTAAGGAGAAAAATTTATGTTTCAGTAAAAATTGAAGAAAACTGTCAAATTCTTACATTGGAGAATCTCTAGTTAATCACATGCTTTCATTTCCAACTCGTGTAATGAAATATGTAAGAAAAGGGGAACATTTTCTTAGTAAATTTTCTGTTCTTTATTGTACTTTCGATAGAAAGATAATCCAACATGTTTCGGTGGAAGTTCCATACTTAAAATATTTGGAATTCGGTATAATATTCTAGAAAAGTATCCGATGCCTGTAGAACTGCAAAGCAAGAATCTGAAAATCAAACCAGGAAACCACCTACATTTGGGTTTGGTTTATTTAAACTGTGGCAAAGTATTCGAGGGCTGCCTAGGAGGGGGGGGAGGCGTTTGTGGAGTACCTTTTTAAAGGGAACTGGTTCATACACACATCAGGAAAATCACGAAATTGTCCATGGAGCCAGCCCGTTCGCCGTCATTCGAACCGAAATATCAATGCTCAACAAATTTACTGCTCGGCCGCTAATTGGATGCATGTTTTCGTAGCTTGTTTTGCTCATCTTGATTCAGATTGCTTATTTGATTCATAATAGCAAAACACGAAGATCGATTTTTGGAAAGTGCTTGAAAGTACATAATATTTTTGCAGCACAGAAGCATTTAAAATACACTATATACAGTCAAATACCAAAAATCCGCCGACCTGAAATCCGCCAACTCCTGAAATCCGCACTGCCTCTCAAAATATAAACATTGAATTTAAAGGTTCCAGAAACCGCAGAATGGAGAATAAAATACCGAAGAAAAAATATTTATCCAACAACGATGTCATAATTACCGAATAATAATGATTCTGTGTTAGTGGTAGAAAAAAGATCTTAGTTCAGAAGAGGTTTTTAGTATAGATGATGTGTTCAGATGAGCGAGCCAACACTGACATATCAGATAACCGATGATGAAATCATTGGCTTTGTTTTGAAGTCGCCACAGCAAGAAAATGATTCCGACACCGACACAGATAATGAATTTGATAGGAGTGAGAAAATATCTTTTAATGAGGATTTGGAACATGGTGAAAAATACCTAAAATATTTAGAACAACAGAGCTGTGTAACAGAGCAAGAGATTATGACCCTGTAGAATTTACAAAAAAAAACTTACTCTGGAGCACCCTAAAGTTTAAAAACAAACCTCTATCAGAAAAATGTTTGAAACA
>KK112059.1:182772-221395 GCA_000611955.2 Stegodyphus mimosarum | reverse complement strand
CACTAATATAAATAAATAATATAATAAATAAATGTATATATAATAATTTAAAGTATATAATAAAATAATGTAATAATGTCTATTATTGTACATAATAATTTAAGTAAATGTATCTAATATGCCTTATTTATTCAGCACTTTTAGTCTGAATATTATGATTTGGCTTTTCTGTCCTGAAATCGGCAAAATTCTAAAATCCACACAACCTCTGGTCTCAAGCATCGTGGATTTCTGGACTTCTACTGTATTAGATATAGGCTATATATTATATTTATATATAGCGCTGTTCTAACACAGTCGGACTTTTTCTGAAATGACATGCCAATGCTTTTCCATATTTCTATTCTGCGAGTCAAGTTATGCCTAAATATTAAATTTTGTAAAACTTGGTGTGAAATTTAAGGAGAAATTTAAAAATTTATCCTGCAACATTTTTTTTCAGTTTGCGCCAAGAATAATTCACTTGGCTCACAAGGAAATAGCTCAATACTCTAAAGTCGACCTTGAAAACTGAAAAAGTTCAGATGTTCGTTCCTGCTTTATATAGATTTAGCCCGGTAACCGAGAAATCTTTAGTACCTTCCATTTCTCGAAATTACTGGAAGGCATATGAGGGCCGAATACGGTTAGAATTACATACAGGTATCAATTATTATTGTATCAAGTTTATTGGATTTTACCCCTACAAAATCAGCCGCTTGCACGAACTGAAACCAAGTGATTATGATAAGCGAGTGACATTCGCTCTATCGCTTCTTGCCAGGATAGAAATTGATAATGCTTTCCCATGGCTCATTCTGTGGGGAGATGAGTGCCATTTTTATCTCAATGGGTCCGTAAACACACAAAACAGGTATCAATTACAATTATTCTAATACCAATTATAGTTACACAAGAACTGGACCAAAATGTCGCTAAGTTTCGCGACATGTGGCAATTTCCTGCTAAATTTGGTAATAAAATTAGTTGCCAAAACCATCGCCACCTTAACGATATCTCGCCAATTTAGCGAGAATACCTTAATGTTAAATAGACTTAACCTTATTTTTCCGGCACAGCTTCACGTTTTCAAGCATTTCATGTGACGGTATGCGAAAGATACTACAATTTCACATATAATTTCGCTAAAATTATTTACATATTCGTAACAATTCATAACAACTAAGCATTCGTGACAATATAATTACATTTGTAAAAGTGCTTTTGATAAACCTCGTTAATAAATGAAATCTGTTGGAATGTTAAAATCATTCTCTGAATTTTTGTTACAGTAGTTAGAACTGCTATCAAGCTATATTTATTTCCGATAAATTTAAAGGATGATAATTTAAAGGGCGGTTATTGAAAATTTTTCATTAATAAATTAAACAGTTTTGTTTTCTACAGATCTACAGAACAAAATAGCTAGAAATAAAAGCATAAACAGGAATAATTTATTTAGTACCACAAGGAGATATTATTACATTGAATTGGTAAGAAAGTAATTTTCATTTGCCCAAATACATAGCGCTATCTTCATTTTGTTATTCTTCTGTCAATTATATATATATATATATATATATATATTTCTTTTGAAGTTTAGCAGTTGAAACTTTTAGGTTCCGTGTATTGTTACTGCATACGGATTCGTAGTAGATTGAATGCATACAAGTCCGATGATAGGGTCATCAAATTAATTTTTATTAGGTGAAACACTTCAAAGTTCTGGAATTTTCCACAGAAATATTCGTACAGGTATTCAGAGTATCACACAGTACAATCAGTAGTTAGACTTCAAACTACTAAGAACGCTGAACACAACGCAATATAAAGTGCGTCTAAAGAGAAAGCTAACCCGGAAATACCTCAATTCACGCTAAACTAACAACTCGCAACAACAATAACAAGAACTAATTAAGAGCAGATGCTCTATCTCCAGTCTTGAATAATTTTCAACCGGCCGACGAAATATTTCTAGTACTTTCTGCTTCTCGAAATTAGTGGAAAGCAATATGAAGGTCAAATTACGGTTGCATTTAATATAGCGATCAATTACATTTATTCAATTACCATACTTGTTACGGTGATACACGAACCGGATCAAAATGTTGCCAAATGGTCCCCCAAATTTGGTGATGTTTGGTGATTTCTTGCCAAATATGGCGACAAATAAGTCGCCAAAACTGTTGTCAGCTTGGCGATATCTTGCGCAATTAACGAGATACCCATTTATTCACTGTTAAATGGACTTGCCCCTGTATTTTTACTTTTCCGACATAGCTTCTCTTTGTCAATTTTTTTTTTTCTTGTGTTACATTATACGGAAAAATACAACAGTTTCACGGATATTTGCACTAAAATCATCTAGCTATGCACAAAATTTATAACAGTATTTTAGTTTTCAACTTACCTTACGGTCAATTTTAACATGGGGTGCAAAAATTCGCATTTTCGATATAGTTTCCTTTTTCATTTTCATAAAGGCAAAAAAGGCTTTTGTGAGGCTCACAAAAAGATACGTGAAGTTTGTAGCTTTGACTGTTTAACAGAACGCATGTGCAGGATTGGTTTAAAAAATATCGTTCTGAAGATTTTTCACTTGATCAGCTTTCTGGCCGATCTTCTGAAGTTGATGACCACAAAATTAAATACGTTTACTCACCTTTTTTACCACTAGTTCAATTGCTGTACCACCTGCTATATGACTATCATCATTTGTACTCAATTAGTGAAGCATTCTATTGTCGCTAAGCTCACCCAAGCTACGTCAGGGAACCAGCGATCTCCGCTAAATAAAAAAACTTGTCTATGGAATATTACTATTCGTAAAGTTACTTCGGAAGTTGGTTATTTGTGACCTGTGGTTATTTCAAAGAGACCCTGTCAAAACATAGGCTGTGCCAAGAATTTTAGCAATATTTTAAGCATTGTGATGCTGAGTTTCCAGAGAACATGTACTCTAGAAGTTAGTGGTAGCTTGGACATAAGAACTTATTCAGATGCATTATATTGAACAATACCAACTCGGTATATTTATATTCTTCATATGTATAGTTCACATATTTGCAAAGTTCCTACGTAATATTTACTTATCACATTCATAGTAGTCATTTGTGTTATTCACTTATTTACAGTTCGCTTACAGTGCATTTATGTGTAGTCTGCCTGATCGATGACTAAACGTGACGCTGAGAAATACAAATCAGTGTGTAGAGCTGAAAATTTATGTGTTCATTGCAAAACATGTGCAGTTCACTTACATACAGAGCACTGTTTTATATCTGCTTTACATTTTGTATCGATTACTGGTAAGCACTTGAAGATGGGACTAGAAAATATTAAGTTCGTTATAACACCACTCACTTTCTAGATCTGTGCTGACAGCATCTTTTTTTCTAGATTGCATTTAGATGTTCGCAGTTTATTTCCAGGTAGTCCATGAAATTTTTAAGTTTGTTCCGTAGTAGCTTACTCTTTTGGAGTTGTTTCAGCCCTTCCCGAGCATTTTCAGCTGTATACGACCAGAAATGTAGGTCTTTGGTAATTTCGCACTCGAAATGTAGTGATCGATAGTACCTGTTGAGCCGCATATTCATGAATTCATGAATCTGTGCAGTGCATTCCGAAGCGAAAGAGATAGGCCACAAAAGGGCCATGCGCCGCCAGGAAATATGTCATTGCTCTGCCTGTAGTTGTTAATTACCTTGAGGGCATCGAGAGGAAGAACTTTGTCCACAGAGTTTCCCAAGATCGACTCATCTCAGCCTCTTTTCTTTCCCGCTTCATCACGGGCCACGGACCATTTCCACAATATTTCTTTGAAAGGGGAAAAGCAACAACTGATCGTTGCGTCTGTAATGATGTAGGTACTCTTGATCATTACGTTACGTCTTGCCCTCTCTCGGAAGCATGGCACGTGAGGCTTTCTGATACTGACATTCCGTATAAACGCTTATTCATTAAGCAGCCGGCCCAGCTCACGAAGCTCAACAACATTATGAACAAACTTGAAGCACTATTATTGGATTTATGTAGTCCACAATAATAGTGTACTGACTTCAATTCGCAGAGATTTAGAGCATTAATGTACGTTAATTTCCTGGGGCTTCTGCAAGAAGTCCATCTTGAGTCAGTGCGCAAAGAAACATTAGGCTGGGAACATGCCAAACAAATGTAAATATGATATAATATTATCCAAATGTAAATAGTTCAATTATGTATATTTGTAATGAGTACATTAATGCATGGATGTAATAATGTAAGCATGAGCATGTTATAAATAGAATACTGTACAACGTATTGGGGATATTGTATTTTGTACAGCACATTATGTATAGAACTTCGTAAAATGCGTAAGTGCCCGTAGCATGTAGAGCTATGCTTTGAGTCGCAATTAGCATAGTAACTTTGATTGTAGTACTACAACTTAATGTATCGAAAGCGCAGAATGTAATGTATGTATGGCAAGTAGGGCATATAATGTATCTAGTGTATGTAGAGCAACGTGATGAAACATATTGAGCAAAGCAATTATAAATCCATTCTGTATTCTGTATTACGCTTCATGTATAAAATGTTGTGAATTGGCAAACAAGACACCTGTACTTTGTATTTCACAGCAATAAGTAACGACTGCATGTTGTAGCGTTCTGTAATAATTTTTTCCCTCGAAGTGTATTTTCAACCGTTTGTTTGAGCTCTCTGTATTAAGAATTATGTTGTATGTAATCAAGAGTTATTACCAGTGTCTGTGTTATATAATCAAGAGTAATGTTCAGTGTAATATGTAGCTGATACTCACGGTATACCGTGTGTAAAAATGAATTTTCTAAGGTGTTTTAAATATAGTGCCATGTTCAGTGTGATACGTATTATAAAAATTATAGTGTATTGAGTGTTTTTATATAGCAATGTGTTAATGTGCAATGTGACCAGGAGCAATGTGTTATTTTTTGGTATGTTTTCAGAATACAGCAAAATGTATGCAACAGTGAATTTTTAGCATAATATTATTTATTCAAAATTAGTACGGGCTGTATTTTATATATTATAAGCACAGCATAAAGTGAACAACGTGTATTTCTGTGTGTAATTGTGTAATTCCAAGTTATGTACTATTTAATCATGTTATGTCTTATATAGTTAATTACATTATTCAGTGTCAAGAGAATTTTAAAGAGTTTGAATGCAATGATCAATTTCGGAGTGTAGCTCTAGATAGTTGCAGGATCCGGACGATATCCGATTAGTCTATGCAAGCCGTTCGAATCTGCTCTCACCTGTCTCCTGCCTGTTACCTATCCCTCACCCTTTCCCATAACATCTTGGGATCTAGACAAGGAGGACGCGGCGCTATACCAATTAACCGCTATGGCAGAGGGGGGGGGTGCTCACGTCCTTCGTCACTTGTCACTTGCCTATTAGCTTTTTAGTAGCAAAAGTAGTAAAGTGTAGCAAAGATTAGCAAGAGACATTATTAGCAAAGAGGGTTCTCATGAAGTACCCACACTATATGCCATTCCTTTTCTCATCCAAGCTGAGATCAGCGAAAGTCTGCGCATTGTGCTTACTAAGTATTTACCTCTTATAAAACCTCAGCCCAAACTAGGGATTCACCGTATTATTACTAAGTACTGCGGAATAGTGTGTGCGATTATTACTCAACCACAGCCCAAACTAGGTATCCATCGTATTATTACTCAGCTGTGGAACAGTGAGCGCGATTATTACTCAATGCTTCTCCTTTTATAGCGTTACACCGCATTCCCAATATACATGAAAGAATATTAGTTTGTGAGATTTTTTCATACATCTCCTTATTCATTTTTAATGCCGTAAGTGTGTGCCTTTATTATCCCGTTCTTACTTAGGGCCGTGAATATGCGTGCATGTGCCGTGAAAGTGTGTGCGTGGTGTTATTGCAGTACTCTTATCTTTCCTACCCAAGGTGCTCCGCCTCCACATGACATCGCAACGAATTATATTATAAGGAATTTATAAGGAAATTACAGTAACGAAATCGCAAACGCAGACCTCTATTATTGCAATGGAAAAGAAAACTTAGCCGAAATGGTGGCCAAACCTCCGAAGGAACGCAACCCGGTTATCCTGATATACCCTAAAAAGATACGAAAGACCTTATTAATGATAAACTCAATGAACTCATACCATAAAAACATAAAAGCAAAAATAAACAAGATTGCTCCGATTAAAAATGAAGGAATTGCCCTCTTTTGTAATTCTGAAGAGGAGCTGAAGAAGGTGTCAGATGCACTGAACGATGCAGCGGATGCTAAATCCCTCTTTGATATTAAGACTTCAAAGTCAAGATCGCCCAAAGTATCCATTAATAATATTCCTAAAGACACTTCTCCAGAACTCATTATAGAAGAACTCGTTGACCAGATCAACACTGAAAAAGAAGGGATATCGGCTGTCTTTAAGGTAAAGGAAAGACTTCTTAACACTATAAAATGGAATTTTGAATGTAATTCTTCAACCTTTAAGACATGCATGAAACACAGAAACATTACTTTTAATTGGAATTTTCTTCTTATTGCAGAGTTCTTTGGCGTCAAACGATGCTTCCAATGTCAAGACTTTACGTATTCTCAGTTCAGGTGCAAATTTAAAATATATTGTGCATTCCGTAGAGGCAAAATTTCAATAAAAAAATTGCAGTGCCGAGATACCCAACTACATAAACTGCAGATTGTACAATAACGCAAATAGCACGAACATTAATTATGCGCATGCAGCATATACACCACAATGTCCTCTGTACAGAAGAGTAACCGAAAAAAATTAGAGCTGTCACAAATTACCAAATAGTCTAAATCATATTTCATTTTGACTCATCTACGTAATTTAGCCTTTGATTTACTTAGTTACTCTTCTCTTTTTCTCATTTTTCAATTGCACAGTATTTTAATGGGTGTCTCATTTATCACAAATCCTTCACTGCTAATCAAAACTTCAGAGTTTCTCAAGAACCTTAATTGCCATCAGTGTAATCTTAGAAGATGCAAAGGAGCCACATCTTCACTTGTACAATTCGTCTTGGAATCCGATTACGATATCTTACTAATCCAGGAGCCATACAGCGTGAAAGGAGAGATAAGAGTGTTCCCTTTATCGTGGAATATTTTATATAAAAACTTACGCAAAAATTTTTCAGTCCACAAAAAAATCAAAAAAAAAAAAAAAAAAAAAAAGCATGCATTGTAGTGACGAGCAAACAACTGGACCCTACTGTATGCAAAATTGATAGAGACATAATAACTATCTCAATTAATTCAGGTACACTATAACTATGCATTTCTTCTTGCTACTCCACGCCCACAGAAGAAATTGAAAGAAATCTTATACATCTTGACCATACAATTCAGAGTGCTCCGTATGCACATCATTTTATTGGTAGGATATGAATGCCCACTGCATGTAATAGGAATAGCCAAAAATCAGATTCTAGAGGCGAACAAGTAGAAGATTTCATTGCAGCCAACTCTCTCGTCCTTCACAACGACATCGAAGAAAGGTCTACCTTCGAAACATGCTTAGGTAAAGGATGGATCTAATCCTACCCTTTCAAACCCAAATGCCAGCACCTTGCTTAAAAACTGGAAGATACTGAAGGAGGAAAATGATTCGGATCATAAGCTCATTCACTTTGAGATTGATCTCACAATTTCTAGCACCGGCACGAAGCGTTTTCATATAACTGAGTCTGGCATCAAGAAATTTAAAAATCTCCTTGCTAGAGAAAAAACTACCATTATGCCGTAAACTACAGTAGGGATCGCAACCAATTAAATGAATTCTTCAATAACTTTTCTCAATCATACAAAGAATATCTCAACAGAGTTTTAAAATTAGAGCTTCAAGAAAGAAATTCACTGCAAATTGGCGGACAAAAGAGTTGAAGGCAAAAAGGAACAAAACTAAAGCCTTAAGAAGGAAAATAAAATCCACACTGGACTACAACTCCAGGAATGCTGCTTTGCGTGAGATGCACTGAGAAAAGAAGGATTTACAAAAAGAGAATTATAGAAGCTAAATTAACCTCGTGGAAAAACTTTTGTTAAAAAAATAAAGATACGTATGGCATCCTTCATACATTGGCAACAGGGAAATTATTCGTTCCCACAAAAATTAGGCTTCAACAAAAGATCACTTCAATCAATCAAAGATCACCCAAGCAACAACAATAGTATTCCTGATTCCCAGGTTTTATCGCAAGAAGCAGCAACCAAGATTCTTGACGCCCTCTTCGTAGATGACAATTTAGAAGATGACACGCCCGAGAAGAGAGATTAGAATTTCTAATCTCTCACAGAACGGCTCAGGCGACTTCCCCTTCACTCTACAAGAAATTAATAATATTATCAAGCACCCCAACAATAAGAAATCCTCGGGCCCCCAATCTATAAACAACAAAATTCTAGAAATTATAGGCAATTATGACCCAAAAATCCTTCTTAATGTTTTCAATAAATGCTTAGAGTTATTGACCTTTCCCTATAACATGAAGAAAGGGCAAATAATACTTTTTGAGAAGAACAATAGAAATCCCGAAGATCCTTCTGTATTTCGGCCAATAAATCTTCTATATGCGATAGGAAAAGTTCTAGAAAGACTTGTTGCCGGGTAGTTGGGACATCACTTCGTCAAAAATCAAATAATCAGTAAAAACTAGTACGGATTCAAAGCCAACACAAGCACCATTCATGCAATAGATATAACACAGAAGAAAATCCAACAGAATAAATCGAAAGGTGAACATAATGCACTTATTTGCGTTGATTTAAAAAGTGCCTTCGACTCACTATGGTGGCCTACAGTATTACATGCATTTAATAAAGCCAACTGTGCTTCTAATCTTCTAAATATTCTCATGCATTTCTTTCATAATAGAGAAAGTATATTCATTCATAAAAACACGCTAACCAGCAAAAACATTTACTAGAGGATGTCCTCAAGGATCCTGCCTGAGTGCTGATTTCTGGGCCCTCACCTTTAATGACGTCTTAATGTATGAATTCCCCGATCATACGATGGTATTCGCGTTTGCGGATGACACTGCATTGGTTGTTAGTGGCAGGACTAGAGACATCCTCGAATGGAATGTGAATGGTTCTCTCAAGCAACTAAAAGTAGAATGCCAGAGGTTGAAACTCTACATTTCGCAAGACAAGTCCAAGGCTATACTTTTTAATAAACCAGGCCAAAAGCTTTTAAGGAAGCCCATCTTCATCCTGGAAGGAAATAAAATTAAGATTACCCAAGTTTTGAAGTTTCTAGGTATCCACATACATAACCAACTGAATTTTATTTACCATCTCACGGAGACTCAGAAAAAGACAATTCAAACCGCTAATAACTTAAAAAAATGAACGCAGCAACTGGGGACTTCATACTCATATTCAAAAGATTTTATATACAATAGTAATATCGAGTATAGTTAATTATGGTGCTACAATCTGGGCGGAGACTAAGACAGAAAGGAAGGAAAGGAAACTTTTCGCCATACAGAGACCTTTTCTCCTGAATATCTGCAAAGCCTATAGAACGACAGCTAATTACTATTTATAGATTCCCGATGGGATACCTCCCCTGCATTTCAAACAAAGCGACAAAGGAATCAATGAAGTCCAAAGTACTCCAGTTGAGAGTGTAGAGACATTAGGTTTTTTTTTTCGACGTCAAGAAGCTGAAGAAATGAGCAATGCCCTCGCCGGAATTCGACCTCTCGAATACTCGTCGAGCGTGCTGACCACAATACTACGAAGGCATGCGAAGATGGCGGGAGAAATACCTTATAAAAGAAGATGCTTACCTGAATGCACCATCATTCTTGCATCAAAATAAGAATCTTCAGCTATACCATTGACTTACCCTCCTGCAAAGTATTGTAATTTAATAATCAATACGGATGCATCAACAATCTATAGTCAAGAGTGTCCAAGAGCATTTACTGACAGCTCTAAAATTCATGGAGAAGTGGGCGCAGCGTTAATAATTTACTCATCTTTTTCTATTCCAACAATATATCAAGCAAAATTATCTCCAGAAAATTCTGTTTATCAAACTGAGTTGCCAGCAATTCAATCTTCAGTAAATAAAGCCATCACAAATAATTTCAGGACAATGACAATATATTCAGATAGTCAGTCTGCATTATATGCCCTGAAGGACGGAAACAATAAGAACCAACTGGTTCAGGACATTCAAAACACAATAACCGCCCACCCAGAAATACAGCTTTTCGTCAACTGGGTAAAAGCCCACAACGTGAAAGACGGCAACGAGGCAGCTGACCTCCTTGCAAAGGCTGCAACACTAACATCAACAGTGAGGTGATCCAAGTCCCGTGGCCCATATAAAGTTTACACTGAATGCAATAGTCGACTCAAAGTGGCAAGAAGAATGGGATTCTGCATTGCAAGGCAGAAGAGTACACGATTTTTTTCCAAGAACTGACAAAGAGACACTGCACTATGACCATGTTCTGAATCAATGTATCACAGGGCACGGTCCTTTCCCCACCCACTTGCATTACAGAGGCATGTGCCCCACGGATCTCTGCATATATGGCGAAAGGGGTGATCCTGATCATTACATTTTTGACTGTAATCTGACAGACGATAAACATCTGATTAAGCCTAACAACAATCTAGTACCATTTAAAAATACGCAATTAAGAACAGGCATCTTAAGGCCAAGATCAGAAACATTCTTTTAAATATCCAAAGACTCGGACTGGATATTTGTCATATCTAACGCTTACGCATCTCCATAATATTATCAAAATGTATTTATTTAAATTTTTATAATTTAATGTCCCAACAATTTCATTTTTCTATACGCAATGCTGATGGGCGGAAGTTCCAAGGACTTGCTTGTTAGACCTTCCGTTTTAGAAAGGACATTTGTACATAACGTCAGTTCAACTTTTCAAGGACAGTATCTTCTCAGTATGATTTGTGTACACTCATAATACCAGAAATCAATGACCTCAGAAAGTACTCTCAAGCGGTTGATGGTAGAGGAAGAGGGGCATGAGATACTCGACCCCCCGGATGTTCTCTCTCAAAAGTGGGATGGAAAGCTTAACAATTAACTAGGTTCAGCGATACCTCAATTACTTGTGGTACTACGGAGGTGCTGCCCTAGCTTCTACCTGTGCTTGCCTGGAGCTCTTGTGTCCAGTTAATTTTCCACGGGTACATAAGACAAAATTAAAACCCCAACTGAAACGAATCTTCCTATAATTTTGCGAGAGACTGCAAAAAGATTAAGTGTATCACACACAACAACTGAAAACCATGTCAGCCGCCCAATCGGGATAGTGATTAGGGACCTGACTGCTGTACCGAAGGGCCAGAGTTCGAATCCCGCAGAAGGCATAGATGTGTGTAAATGTATAGCATTTATGGGGCATGAGGCACTCTAAATATACAGCAAGCCGAAGGTCCTCTCGAAAGGTTCTAGGAGGAGAAGAGATACAGGTAGAAGCTAGGCCAGCACCTGCGTAGTACCTCAACGGGTGCTGCCGCTCTCAATCAAAATTGAAAACGGAACTGAGCAAGGTTGTACGGTCACCTGTATGGTGCTCAAAGCTCTTGCCAATAATAGGCGTAGTCTTGCTTTCCTTGCCACGACAAATTTCGTGTACTTGCTCTGATGTTACTCTTAGACGAGTGAGATAAGTCGCAACAGCAAACCACATCAGATGTCTTCGTCTCGTTAAGAAGCTCGATATTTGGTTTCTTATGATTTGAAAGAAATTCATTTAACGAATCTATATTAATGATACGCATTTCAAACCTAATGCAATCGACCCTTTCTTGAAATGAATTATCACTAGTGGTGAAAAATTAATCGTCTACAATAACATTATTTGAAAAAGATAAGGCGTCAAGCGTAATGAATTAGCACAAATCATATAGAAAGCTAAATTGCATCAAAAAAAATCCACGCTGTCAATTTGGTTGGATTACAAAGTTGTTGTGGATTTTGAGCTGTTTCCAAGCAACCAAAGGGTCAGCTCAGATGTTTACTGACAACAGCTTATGAAACTGAAGGAAGCTATCAAAGAGAAAATGTCAGAATTGGCAAATCGCAAAGGAATCATTTTCCACTACGACAATGCGAGACCTCACACAGCTTTAGCAACAGGTACAAAATTATTGCAACTTGATTGGAAGGTGATGTCTCATCCCTCATATAGCCCCCGACCTTGAACCATTGAATTTTCATTTACATCAAAGTTTACAAGACTTCTTAAATGGTAAAAATTTCAGTAATAACAATGATGTCAAATCGCCCTTGGTCGAGTTTCTTGCTGATAAAGACCAGAAAATCTATGAGGGTGGAATCATAAGTTACTAAAAAGATGGAAGTTATTAAAAAGATGGCAAAAGGTAATCGAACAGGATAGAAACTATTTGATTGATTATGTTAAATTTTTAATAGACAAAAAATTGAATTTTATTTCACACTAAAAAAAAAACTGAACTACTTTCTTGCCAACACAATAGTTTTCAGGTAGCGGTAAAAATCTGATCCTTTAAAAATAATATACTCCTTACTCCACTTAAAAGTCCTTACGCGACTGTTATTTTTCATTATTTTTGTCGTAGTTATATACTTCCAGTTACAGAAGTGTTTTAAATGATGAAAACACTCATGGTTTGGCAATGTTAAATTTAAAAGAAATTTATTTTTCAGAAATAGCGAAATCTAACTCTTAACTCCGTCTTTCGTTCCTATACTTATATTTGGAGAAATTTTATAATAGTTACCAAAAAAATAAAGATACAAGACTTTAATTCCCGTTCGACAAAATTTGCTTTTGATGTCACTTTCACTTGATGTATCGGTTATTCAAGTTAGAATAATTCGAGGAAACGAGTTTAAATGAAGTGCAGCAAAAAAGGCGCATAATTTAATAAGCCGTACAAGGAAATCATGTGGTGTCCTCAATACCTGTTTATAAAAATTTACTTTGTGAAAAGAAAAATTGAAAAAATATGGCAAGGTTTTATAAAATTGAGATTGTTTTTTCAAACTGAGCTTTAATTTTATTAAATAGTACAGGTTTAAAAATTAGTCATGGGAATGTATTGCCTTAAGATCAAAGGCGAAATATTTGAATCATTTCTCACGTTTTAAAATTTAAAATTTATGTTTTTAGAGTTTTAAATGATTAATTCTTATTTGAGATGTTAAATTTAACTCTAAAGTTTCAGGGGTGGAAATTGTTATAAAAAATGTTATAATATTTACTTAGTGATAAAGTCTTTCTCTTGAAATCGATATTAATAAGTAAATATCAGAAACACAAACGCGTGTGATTTTATATTATTTTAAATATATTTTTATGTTAAAACTAAGGATCCTTATTTAACACGTGTCGGTAGCTGATTGGTTTAAACTTTGCCTTATGAGTTTTCCTTACTCCTGTACTGCCAAAAGACTTCATCAATGCAAATAATCCAAAATATCTCCTTCTGTAAGCCAGTTATATCGACGAAAGTAGCAAAGTATCAATGCAAATAATCCAAATGGTGACTTTTATCCCAAGAGCCTCAAAATTCAGGGCCACATCTTAATATAAGATGTAAGTTACTCTCGCCGTTTAAGTAGTAAAGTGTTACTTGCGGTGCTGTTCCTAGCTGGACTATTTAATTCTGCCATTTTAGAAGAAAAATTTGGTTTCGATATGACAGATAAAAAGGAAAAAATAATGGACCTTGACAAAAAAATAGAATGTTTAAATTTGGAAAAAATGAACGATGGAAAGGAAATTAACGATCTGAATTTGAAAACTCAACGCCCTTTCGAAGTGATGTTGCACGTAAACCACTTTAAGTCTTCTGAAATAAGTGTAGGAGTTGACGGAGGAGTCGTCATTGTGAATGGTCATCATGAAGCTCGTACTGATGCACATGGATTTATCCGTCGAAATTTTTCTCGCAAGTATAATTTGCCTGAAGACGTTAAGCCTGAAAATTTATTTGCAATTTTTAGTGAAGACGGCATCCTTACTATCCAAGCTTATGACGAAAAGGAACATAAGAAGCATGATGATGAAAGTTCTCATGAACGAAGAAAGCCTTCCGAGACTGAGCAGTTCAAAGATGGGAAAAAGTTTTCCCAGAAAGATGAAGTCTCGAAAGCCGATGAAGTGGTGGTTTCGCAGTTGATCGAAAAGAAACAATCCATTGAGGATCAGGAAACAGAGCCAGTCAAAGACAAACCCTGCGTTACGGATCTGGTTTCGAAGCAGACCCCTACCGCGGGTCAGGCTGAAATAAAGACACCCGCTGCGGTTAGTTCTCCGAAGCTCGACGAAGTAAAGAAGGCTCCCGGCGCCGTTAAGGATCCGAAGTCCGTCCAAGGGAAGCATTCTTCTGCCGCGGGTCTACCCTCGAAGACTGGCCAAAGGAAGCAGACTTCCGCCGCAAGTCAGGCTGGAGTAAAATCTCCCGCTGGGGTTAAGTCTCCGAAGTCCGTGGACGTGAAGAAGGCTTCTGGCGTGCTTAAGAAGTCCGGTGAAATTAAGAAGCCGGTCAGTGAGGGTCCAGTCTCAAAACCCGCCGACACGAAGCTCTGCAAGATGATCCAGGCCTCGAAGCCCGATGACGGTAAACTAACCGGTACGGGTCAGGCCTCGAAGTCCGATGGGAAATCGCCCAAGTCGGCAACTAAATCTGAAAAAAGGTGGAAGATCTAGATCGCGAAGCTAGGTGAGGAAACAGCTGTCAACCAGTAGTAAATGTAAGTCAAGCAAATGTGTAAAACTACTAAAAAAGTTTACATATTGTAACATAACTTATAACTACTGCTGTTAATTCTGTTAGTATTGGCCAATAACAAAATCTGCATTTTCATGTAAAACATGTGTTTATTGAAATTAAGCAGTTACTGAATATTGTTACTATTCACATCTTTAATTTTTTTTCTTTCTTATAAGTTAAAGCAATAAATTTGATTCTGAAGTCGCTTTGTGATACAGTAAGTGTAGTTCAAAATGATAGTGATAGCAAAACTCTCAGCTTTCCGACAGCTGATTTGAATGAGAAGGGGGAACTTGAACAAAGACAAAAAACTGTTTTAAAGTGGCATGTAAAAGTAAGAAAAACTAAGCATTGAGCGGTTTCGATCCTTAAATTTCATGATAAACATAATCTTAAGCTGAAAAATTAAATCTTTTCTTTTTATCTAAAAAGAAAACTCGTGTACTTTTACTCTGAAGAGCACTTACTACCCGAAAGTTTATGTACCTTTCAATATTTAATTGGTTCAATTTTCAGTTTTAATGCTTATTCTCTGTGCTTCTAGAAGGAAGAAACTTTTTCTTTAAATTTCGTTATAGGAAATCTGACGCATAACACAGTTAACTAAATGTATTTAATAAGAAGCTTTGTAAATTTTAGTATTTCATTGGCTTCAGTAAAAAATGCTTTATAATAATCTGACACAAAAATACTTACCTAAATCAACATTTTTTGATCCACAACATACTTCAGTTTTTTCTAAAGCAAAATTTTGTAATGAAAAGAGATTATATCCTAGATTTTATTTCTGAAATCCAAATTTTTAGTTTCAGAATTCTTTTTACTTTATTATCTCGTACTTTTTCCTATTTGTTCAGATTTTATGACATACAGATTAGATTTTATTAAGTAGTAATATGTTTTAATGGCACACAGATTTAGAAAATCCTTAAGCGAAATTCCAAAAACTTCTTGCAGGAAATATTAAATTCCATATGCATTTAAATCGCAATGTCTCCTGTTCATTCCTGTGTTATCTCCTTCAAAGGCCCCACAATTTTCTAAGATAGTTAACTAATCTTAGGTCTTTTCGCTAATGAATTGTTGCTATATGCAATGAAACAAATACAATGTATTGGCCAGCAAATTTAACTGACATTGTCTTTAACTACACCCTAAGTATGCTTTTATAGAAACTAATTTTGTTCTAAACTACAATACAATTTATGTAAGAATAGTCTAATTTAGTCTTATGTGATTTAGCAGTTAGGGATACCTTTCATATTTACTCTTCTTGAATAAATTATGAATACTCAAGTAAATTATGAATACTCTTCATAATTTACTTAATTGATAATGCTGTAGCTTGTCAAACTTTGATGCTTTAGTTAAAAACTTAACATCTGATTAGATCTTAAACTCTCTTGTAAAACCCTAACTCACAATTTACTTCTGTCTAAATTAAATTGTAGTTAACTTTGAGAAAGATTTATAGCACGTAATTACCCGTTTAGTGGTTTTGACACATGTTCAGAAACGTTGAAAAACATTCCATTAAAAATTACATGGGATATTAGGATGAACATTTATTGATGACATGATATTCGGGTATTTAAATTTTAGTTATATAAGCATGATATCTAAAATTTTTAGATGGACATAGTAATTCTGTTAATTTTAAGATTGAATTTACTCAACTAATTCAAGGGAAATTCAAGCAATGACTAGTTGTAATGATTACCAAAGGCATATATTTCGGGTTCGCCTAGGAGTGACGAAATGAAACTGCAGGACAGTGGAGTTCGACCTGGATGTAAATCCAGGAAGCTGACTGTATGGGCATTTTCATAGCTTTTCCCATGTGTAATTATGAACATATGTTAGTTTACTTTGGAAAACCCTTTTCGCAGGCATCCCTTATTTTACCCAGATGAGGCTCACCAGCAGAGCAGTAAAGTCGTTATTCACAAATTCCTGTTAAGCGAGTCTAAAGACGAGTAGACTATAGTGACATTTTAGCTCCCGAATTGTGCTTAAAAAGCATTTTAAACTCATTATGTAGAAATGAAATATTTGTCAAAGTTCTTAACTCCAAACATTGAAAATTCTTACGGGACTCCTCATTCGCTTAAAAATAATAAATACTTAATTCTCAAATAATGATGCAGCTCCTTTGCAGCCCGAGCTTTGCGTTTTACCTAATGCTTATCTGTTTAACAGGCGCATGTGTATGTGTATCTTCATAAGATTTAGTGAAATAATTAACGTATTTGTCTTAAATCTTGCATGAAATTTATATTCAATTGATCATATATTTAAACTGATCACGAAAAATATTCTATAAAATCCGTGTTCTCTTTATGTAAAAAAATTTTTAATCTTGCAAGTTAGTGATTAAGAGCACTTCGCTTAAGAACACTTTTGTAAAAAATGTTCAATGTTTTATTAAACCAGATGTAAAATTTAATTTGGGACATTTTAAGTGGAAACATAGTTCAAGTATTTACATAAATACGCAAATAAAATTACGAGGGAATAATAAATTATTTATCGATGTATTATGTAATAAAAATTCGGGATTTAACATATCAGTAAAGGATTCTTTAATTCCCTTAATGAAGTAGCTTAATGAAGTTTAAAAACATCATTTTCAAATTTTCTTATAAAGGAAGTAAGAAAAATTTATACGAATTAAATTTTAATCTATGAAAGTTCTATAATTAATGCTTAATTTTACTCATGATGCATATTGAAGTTCTGGTCAATTTTCTAAATATTGTCATCTTCCAGAACTGTTTCTGAAAAATGAGTTACTTTCCAAATCTTTGAAGAAGCTTATCTGTATATGACAAAGTATGCCAGAGCTACTTATCTAAGGGGAGGAATGTCTTCCATGGAACACTCTCAAAAGCTCTTAATCTACTTTACATATGGAAAAATCCAATCATGCAGCCATTCTGTTCCCTAGTAATCGAACACGGGTAGAACTTCCAATATTCAAGTTTTAACCGTCCGGTCAGTGGTGGAATATTTTATGTAATTTATTTCCGCATCGTTGTTTAAAAGTACAATAATTTCCCAATATTGTTTCTTAGATAGTACTTTGCAAATACATGATAATGACATTCAGATAAAATTAAATTTGGATACTGCTTCAGTTTTTTGGTTTCGACAAAATCATGCCAAACATCCATCTTAAGAATGTAAATGCAAAAACTGAAAAAAGATATGAAATAGAATCTTTTACTTATTTACTCTTTTACTTACTAATCTTAAAATAAACTTCTTAAAAACAATACAGGTCTTTTTTCCAGCTTACAAATTCTTGACATTTTATTGTCACTAAACAAAAACAATTTATTTACTGGATACTTTCCAGAAAAACAATTCTACGAAGAAAATGTCTCAGGTTTGGTAAAAGTGAGTAATAGTTTTTATATATGTCTTTATACGCTCATTAGAAAATACGCTCTACTTTTGACGCCATATGAAAGCTAAGATAAAAAATTAAGTGCAGATCCGTATTTTGGGGATAATGTCAGCATATGTTTCTATAAATTCTTTCTTTCGGCCATTTTGCATTGCTTTGAAATAAGTTCAAGGGTGGGGTTACTTAACTTTCCTAACAGTACAATGACTACCAGCTTGAAATTATCTATGCTTTTGGAAATCACATTTTAAAAATGAATAAAATGCAAATTTCGCCTCTTCACATTTAATAACGGCAAAGACGTGAAAATATCCTTAAAAGGTCCTTTCTATTCATTTCTAAGATGCTATACAGAAACAGAAGACTACAGTTTTGGTCAAAATACTGAATTTAAATGCAGCATATAACAAATAGTCGACAAAAATTTCAGAAATATTGTTCTCGATTCAGGAAGGCAAAGCATACTAGGACTACTTATTAAAAAGGTTGCCTTTGGAGAGAACTTCCTAACAGAAGCTGACTTGTATTTACACGAGTAAAAAAACAAAATCCCTTCTAGTTGGCTTTTTATAGGTAATAAGACGAATTATCAGTGTCTAGGAATTCTTTTTTTCTTCCATAACGATAAAGTTCGAGGAGAAATAAGGCTTGGAAACAAATTTACAATTTCTTTTGGTGTATTCTCGTTTGGCAATTATCCCATCGTATTAACACATACTTCTCCACCTTTTAAAAAACTTTATTGCGCATAATAAAATGTTGCTTCTTGGATAACTAACCATGAAAAGTTTTTTCCTGTGATCTTTTATGTCACAAAAGTTAAAGGAAATCGGAAGTGACTCCCAAACTCCTTTCAGTAAGTAATACGAAGTTTCCCTGAAACGTTATTTTAGAATCATTCACTCACATATTGATTTAATAACTTAGATATTTGGATACGATAAGTAGAGTTCATGCAGTTTCTGAGTTCGAGATAGGGATTGTTTCCCATAAAACGTTTCAGCTACGGCTTTGGCATAAAGTGGAGGATTAAAATAAATAAGGTTAAGATTGATAAACATGAAACATATGTGTAAACTTTAATAACAATTGTATACATTATTTGCAGCGGTAAGTGCCATTTAAACTACCCACTTTTTGGAGGGATACTAATTAAGGGATACTAACCTGTATTTACTTAATATATCAGAGCTTCACCAGTAGCAGAATGGCTAAGAGCACTGAATAATGGCAGTTCGTCCCGGATTCAAACTTAGGATATCGGACTGGCTAAAGGTTGTTTTCGGGGTTGGTATTCCTCATGTATAATAGGCCAACCGACGGCCAAGCGGTTAAATCGCTGAACACTGTTAGTTCCAACCTGGGTTTGATTCCAGGCCAACGCCTTGGGTGCCTGGTCGTTTTCGTGATATTCTCTGCGTGTAACGTGCAAACCAGCCATTTCTCTTAGAAAGTTCTCCAAAAAGGCATCTCTCCCCTTAGGCAGATAGACTTAACGTGCTTTGCCATAATTAGGGAAACCAAACGTAACCTTATCTGTAGTGTAAATATGAACCAGCTTCTCTTAAAAAGTTTCCATGAAGGCACTCCCTTCTCTAGGGAGAAAGATAGCCCTCGAGTTGCCTTGCCGCAATTAAATAAACTAACCAAAACTTCTAGAGAGGCCACGTGTGCTTCTCCATATTGAAATAACTTAAGCTCACGCAATATATCGGAAAAACCGTGAAAATAATCTTCATTGGGCGTGCAGCTAACCAGCTGAACAATTCCAAGTTAGATCACAAGACGAATTACCAGGTATTTCATGATCTTAGTCATACGGTTTTTATCATCCGATTTTGGAATAAATAAATGAATGGTAAATATCGGCATAAGTTGTGGTTGGAACAGTACAAGATCAGACTATAGTTTAACAATTAGAGTTAACTTTTGCTTTTACCAAGGTTAGATTTTATTAAAGTTAAATGCGAATATTTCATGTTGTAGTCGAAAAAATTGAAATAAATGTATTTTAAACCTACAGTATCAGGAAAAAATATTCAGGCAACTATATTCCCTAAGTTTAATTTACAAATTACCGAGACGTACACAGTTTCTGAATGAAAGTCTAGTTGACGAAAGTTTATTAATTTGTAATCTTGTGTCCTTAAATCGGTAAAAGTATCCGGGTTTTAATCTTTACGAACGGTTGGCTGCATGAGATCTTCGGGATTTTGTTCATGGATATTGTGAATAGGATTCAGTTTCATTGAAAAACTCTTTTTCAAATGCCCACTTCTTCGATAGCACTCATGTGTTTTGCTATAATCAGCTAAATATACAACATACGCAGCTTATCCTTTATAAGATCAAGGAAGCAGTTACGGAGAACATTCTCGAACAAAAGTCTGGCTCATATTTTAGTTACACATGAAGGAAAGTAAAATAACGTTATATAACCCACATCTTTTAGGCAAAGTAAGTCGCAATCCATTTCAACCCCGAGTTTTCCGCGAAATAACTACTAATATTCCGTCATCTTATCAATTTTGCCGTTAATAATTCTCTTTTAATGAAAAACTTGTAGAATATATTGCTTTTAAAATATTTAAATATTTTAAAGTTTTCTTCAAATTTGCTTACCTATTAAGACTTTATATCCCTCAAAAGGAATACCTTTGTGAATGATTTTCTCAGGCAAAGTGGATTATACATTGTTACTTATGGATAAAACTAGCAAACCGCTACGGTGGTAGACTCGTGAAATTATAGTCAGTACAACCAATTCAACATTTATCCCCCCCCACCACTGATAACCCAAAAATTTAAGTCCGAATGAAACAAACTTCTAATAAATATCCTCGTTGTTAATCAAGAAGGCATATTAAGATTCACCTGGAGCAGCAACTGATCGCAATTGAGTTATACAATTTGCTGATCCAAGGCTATCAAGGTATATTCGAACAACTGTGAATAATATTTTAATTGCATATTTAAAATTTTATCTTGTAATGTATCTTATTAAATGTTATTATCTTTCACTTATTTTATTAATGTTTAGTCTGTTAATGTATTATAAAAATAATTAATTTCTGTGAAAAAAGAGGGACAATTTAAAGAAATTACGTTTCCATATTTCTTCTCTTATAAACTTGTAACCTACTTTAGTCGATTTCAACTTCAATGCAGGGAAATAAAAAGCTTAATTTTAGATTTTCCTGCCCTCTTAAATAAAAGTCATTTCAACAAATAAGAATCCCTCCTGTCTTGTAATATCAGTTCTTTGTTAAATTAGTTAATAATTAAAAAATAAATCATTGGATGCATTTTACGTGCTTTCGTCAGTAATTAAACAAGAAAATCCCGGAAGAATAAAAACAATTAGCTAACATTATATTGTATCAAATAATTATTTCGTTTCACAAGTTTAAAAAAAAACCAAAACATTTAATTTCTGTAAAATGACAATAAAAATTTTCTTTCCTTCATATCCAAAAAAGTCTTTATTTCAATGCTGTAATTAAAAACTGCGAATCTTTTCCGCTATAATATGACAACATACGATGAACAGACCATGGCCTTTTTCTTCGCACACTTTCAGGAAAGAAACATTGTACCCTGTGATACATGCGTATGTGGGAAAAGGGATGATTCAAATCACTTCCTCATGAATTGCTCGATAACAAGCAAATAAGCACCTAAAGCAAGAAACCAATCTTTACGAATATCAAGTATGCAATAAAAACCAACAATTAAGGAAAAAAATAGAGGCGAATATCATATATCTCTTAAGCAGAGGAGAGAAAATATAATGTGCTTCAAACTGACTAAACAGATATATAATATATTCACAAGAAAAGTCAACAGAATAATGATTCTGCACTTTTAAAAATGTGTGATGTAATAACAAAGTCATGTCTTTCAGTAAAGAAGTTTATATAAAGGAACTTTGCATAAAAAAACATTACAGAGAGTAACTTCATATTTCATTCACGAATTTTTTATAAAGGAAATTTTAACAAAATCCTTTCTACACAAATAAACTTTGGATAAAAGAAAAAAAAAACTGTACATGGCACGAAAGAACTTTGCATTTAGAAATTGTACACAACTATTTTGTAACAAATAAGTATTTTATTCTAATTACACAAGAATTATTAGAGATCTGTGTGTGTAAATTTTTGCCAGTGAGAAAGGTACCAACTGTCCTAACGTTTTACCAGTGCGAAAGACGCCAACTGTTTTAAATTTTTGTAAGTATGAATGGTATCAACTACTTAAATTTTTGTTAGTGCCAAAGACACCAACTGTTCTAAATCGTTTAAGTGCAAAAGGCACCAAATGTTCCAAATTTTTGTAGTGCGAAAAAAAGACAACTACTGCAAAAATATTTTTCAAGGTGCTCAGTAAAAGTCAGGACTGCTTAATAACCCTGAGAATAAGTCTTGAACACAGCAAGCTTAATCCTAGTTACTAGACCCGACGAACGGGTTGGCTGCATGGAAGTTTTCGTGGCAGGTAAAAATTAAATAAGCGCCAATTTCGGTTAAAAGATTTTTCCCGAAGTATCATTTCCCGCAGACCCATAGCCTTCGAGTTCTTAAGCATAATCTAAAATATCCATTTCAACCCAATTTGACTAAGGCAAAACTTTCTTAAAAGTAAGAATTATGTATCTTAGTTAGTTATGTCAATAAACGAAGAAAGGAAGAGAAAAACTATAGACGCATTCTATCCATATTACTTTACAAACAAGAAGACTGCTTTAAGAGATAAGAGCAATATATCTGATGGTGGCCAATAGGCAATATTACTGCATATATTGCTCTGTAGAAAATTATTTGGCGCGTTGTCCTGTAACAAAAAACATCTGAAATTACTTCTTTTTTCTTTAAAAGCTTTTTGAGGTAAACCACGCTAGTTTTTTTTTCTCAAAATTCATTTTTGTCAGATATTTAACAAACTAATTTCTGGAATGTTAGCAGACCATCAGTTTGTAGACACTAAGACTGTTTGCTGCGTTAGAACAGTCTTTCATCGATTGCACTAATAACTCGGCCATCTACAATTGTTTGAAGTTTCTGAGCCATTGTGGCCCAGTATAATTCTGACAAGAGTTGCAGCACATGACAAAATTATACTAACCACCCCAAACAGAACTTAACAAGTCTAACGTAAGAGATCGATTGACCAATGAGCATCTATAATCCTCAATGAAGATAATTTTGAATAATTTTTCTCCAGTTCTAAAAACGTTACTAAATTCAAAACACCATCAAGTGCCCAGCTGTAATAAAAAAAATAGAGAAAGGTATGTTATTTGCATACAACCATATGCATTTTTTCTGCAAGTGTCTGTAAAGAACTTAGTACATGAAAGAACGATAATATTCTGTTGTTATTTATTCTCCAATTTTGTTCTACAGGGAAAGTTTTCTCTGAAAATTTGATAAGTTTCCATAAATTGTTTAAGTTTATATTAAAATTAAGTAATTTAGTGGTTGGCTTAACTTGTTAGAATTATTTGAAATAAATGCCATTCCAAAAAATTAATATTTATCTGTTAGTACATTTGAATTATGATACAAGAAACAACAAAAATTGTAACCAACAAAAATTTGTTACAGATAAAAAATAAATACTATAAATTTGAATTTGGGTGGGGATTATTATTAATATTGTTTATGTATGTTTTGATAATTATTTAGTAAATGAAATTTTAAAATTTCTCTAAAAATATTTCTGGCCCTCCAGCTGCTTTCAGGTACAATTGCAGTGCATGCAATTTGAGTTTGAAACCACTAATATTCAGCATCTACTAAACGCATCGTATAAGCTAGCGACAGTTCCAGTAACATAACGGAAATTGAACCCTGTATATTTAATAAGCGAATAAAAGAAATTCTTCACACAAATAAAGTGCATTTTTTTTCTTTTTGTCGAGATTCATACTCAAAAGTTAAATAATTAACCAGCAGTTTCTTTAAGTACAGAAAAATAAGTTGTCTAGGTTGATAAGTTGTTAGTTACGTCTAGAAGATATTTAATTTCATCTACATATTTCAAATTTAAATACGTTATTTAGGTTTTGTCATCTTTTAAAATAAAGTATAAAAATCAGGGAAAAGTAAAAGCAACCGGTGAACGACACTGCTTTGGAAAGCTGTGATGAAAATCAATTATATATAAACGTAGCAGTACATCGAAGAAAAAGGCAATTAAAATGTACTGATGAAAATCTGAAGAAACAGATGATGTAAACGTACAGAGTACCAATCTTTCAAACTCAGTAGCTAGATTCGCGTGTTAGGCTTCTGCTGTCTAAAAAAGCAGCATATTTTCTGTAGTTGGTGTAATTCTACGAAGGTAAACTTGGTAAGGCGCTAGATGACCGTTTTTCTCCAAATGAAAGTCAATACTTACATTCAAAACGTTTACCAGAATTTTTGAAAGGTAATTCGGAGGACAAGCTTTATGAACTATTTTTACTTTTAGGATTTCAGGAAGCATTTCTGAATATACGTAATTAAAAGAACTGATGAGTGAGCAACTATATTTTAATCATAATTTAGACATAGACTAATATTATTCCATTAAAGAAAATTTTAGAAAGGATTGGGAAGTTAAGAATGAAATATGATTAATACCCTCCACACTCAAGTGCTTAGTTTATTATCCTGAAGTACTAATATATTGCTAAAGTGCTTAATATATTTATAACTATTTAAATTATTATTAATTATTAATATTTATGTTATTAAATTAATAATTATTTTAAAATTTGGTATTGCCAAAGCATGAATATTTTCGTCCTTTAAAACACTTCTGCAACTGGAAGTACATGAGAAAACAAAGGCCTGGCAAGGGGGTAAATATATATACATGAGTTTTCGTTCTGCCGATTGCAATAAAAAAAAAGAACATAAGCAGATATTAAAGCAGTCGCATACACAAAATTTCAACGTTCTATAGTTAATCGTTTTTTAGTCATACGCGATGAGTACATGCGTACTTACGTACATACAGACGTGACGAAAAAAACTTTCTTTTGAATACACTTGAAATCCATTTTACAGTCCTTTCCGGAAAAGACAGTCCTGTCCATATGCATAGATGTCAGAGAAAAAAATCGTTCAAATGAATTCGAGAGCGGCCCTCCTAAATATTCTCAGTACCATTATACTATGCATTCTATGCTTTGTTTTTTTACACTGTAGCATGCACTCTAGATTATTAATAAAAAAATAATAATGTAAAAATATATACTTTTATTTGAATATAGGACTTATTAATAAAAAACACAGCACTATAGTTACCAGTCTGCTTATTAAACATTAAAAACGTACTGGAATATAATATTTACAACAATAAACTTTATTTCTACAGCAGCATTTTAATATAATAATAATTATAGGGGTAGGTACTAATGTATTGACATTAACTGATTCATAATTACTGTCATAAATGTTTATAGAAAAATATATTATTTGGTTCCAGTTTAGAAAGCGCTGGAGGAACTTGGAATCTTGGTCGGAGTGCAGGGGAAGGCAGGCTAAATGTTGGTTGATCTTACAACATATTCGTAGCCAATTTGGGCGTTGCTTGTAAGGTTACAAATGAGCTGCACTTGAGTTTTAGCTCTAGAACCCTGCTAGACAACTAGCGAGTTATCGCTACATGTGAAAATAGCATGACAGAGACTTGTGAAGGTTTCAAAAAACTTTTTGCGGGACTGAACTTTTAACATAAAGGGCACGACTTGTGCTACAAGTAAACCACTACTTGTAGCGATGTTAATTAATCGATAACAAGTACTTCAGTTTAAACACTGATGTAAGTAGTCTAAGACTAATAAACTAAGCTATAAATTGATTCGATTAATTTTAATTTCTCGTGAGTGTAAATCAATCGGCTGCGAATGAATGCAAAAGCCGAAATAATTCCATTTAGGTAGAGCTGGCGGAATCTAATAGCGCGGCGCGAGTGCCAAAACCTTTCTGTAGCTGTGATCCAAAACCCTCAACTTAAATACACTTAAAGCTGATTTACATTCTGGTGAGGATTATGGAAAGAAGAATTTAAGACTAAAATCATAATAGCTGATTAATTAACGTAAGAAACTTGCGTATAAATTAAGCAACAAAAAGCATAGAAAATGTTGATAAATGCACAAAATTGAGTGAAAGTAATTTTTATATTCATAAACTAAATGCTTAATAGCTGAATAAAAAGCTGACCGAATTTCCCTCTCCGAAACTATAACGTTATTGGAAAACTCACAGTCATCTTTATTTTTACCTTAGCCTGCTAATATATTTTGTTGATCCTGTTCTTCCTCTTTGTAATATGGTCCTTCATTGCTATCTCTGTCACAAATTAATAATCTTCCTGTTTCAGTTTCAAGTCGCTCATCGATTTTTTCGGGTTTACGTTCTGTTTCAGCTCTCTAATCAGCTCTTTTGGGTTCATTTTCCTTTTCAGCTCGTTATTTTGAATGAATTATAAATTTAAATATCCAACGAATTTCTTTGCTATTGTGCATCCTGTTATTTTTTTTCTTCCCTTTTGCTAGCTCCGCTTACAAATCTTCTGTTCATGGCTAATGTCTAAATAAAATAAACAAATAAATTATTTATAAGTAATAGCTATTATGTGTTTAGAAAGAACAATGAACTTACTACCAAGCAATTTGCAAGAATCCCAAAATCACTTTTCTTTCAAAATATATACAAAGTTTTATCGCAGGCTGCTTACTAAATTTATTAAATTGTAGTTATAAAGTATTTTCTTCCTCCTTTCAGCATGCCTTCGTAGTGTAACTGGAAGCAAACTTGACACGTATTTGGGAGGTGCGGAGTTTGAATCCTGAGAAGGTCATTGCATAGTTTTCACGTTCCTGCATCTGTAAAACCGAATGACTCTGCACAGTGATTATTAACAGAAATTTTCAGTAATTTGTAGGCATGTGATTTGATATAAATAGGTTATATGCATTGTGTCTAATTAAGTTGGAAACGTATCCAAAATACACCAACTTAAATCATGTATGATAATAATTTATTATGATAAACTTTTTTTATTATTATTGGTTTGACAAAAAATTTTAGCCTTCATGAATAGTTTTACTTGCCTTGAAACTCCTAAAAATGCTTAGCTATAATTTTTATAGTATACGGGCTGATTACAATCATCGAGTTTCTATTTTCAGTTTCAAGTGAAGTACTTTAATTTACGAAGTACACAAAAAGTTACGAGAAAATGTTGCTTAAATTTAAAATTTAAAACTCGAATACAAAAAACTGAGCAAATAGTCAAATGTGTCCTTTTTTTGTTAATTTTCATATTTCCCATATTTTTATGTAAAAAATAAAGAGTTACATTAGAGAAATTATTTATCATGCTAATAATAATCTATGATGATAATAATAATAATGATAATGGTAATAATTTATAATGATAATAATAATTATCATATTTTTGGCATAAAAATTTTCAAATGTCAAAACTAACAAAAATAAACAATTGACATAATTTTTTTTAAATTTAAGTTTAGATTTAAATTTTAAGCAACTTTTCCAAGCAACATTTTTGTGTATTTTTATCATTAAAGGTCCTTTACTCGAATCTGAAAATATAAATTTGATTCCTAAAGCCACCCTGTGTAATATAAAATTTATATCAAAGAATTTTTAGAAGTTTCAAGGCAAGAAAACCGTTTTATGAAGACGTCCGGGTGTCCGGACCTGCTCTCACCTGTTACCTGTCATATCAATAATATAAAAGTTTTCCATACATTTCCAACTTAAGCAGACATACTGTATAATAATTCTTAAGTATCGGATGAAAAATGGAATTTTAAAGTCCTAGAATTTTTAGTTTTATTTTTCACTACTAAATGTTAAACCAAGACTGAAATCACTTAAAGTAAAATTTTAAATTTATTTAAAACTAATATAAAGGTTTAGCAGAAAAAAATGCGTATTCTGAAAAACGGCCTGCAATTATCTAAAAATATATAAAGTTAAAAAAATTACAAAGCTGTAGTTATATTTTCTTTTGTCATATTCCTACACTTGAATAGTAAGTAAAAGCCCAGAAATAGCATTTTTGATAGTAACCAGAACGAAGCCTTTTGGCGCCATAGTACGAGACTGGGTGTGTTTTGAATGCACTGGGAAAGTTGACATCTTTTGGACTGCGTCTGCAAAATTAGTAACAATTAAGAAGCAAGGAAAACTTTCATTTTTGATGCTTTTATTGGCAATGATACAAAGTCTTATTTGACGTGGTGTTGACATTATGAATTTTCAGCTCACAAGTTGAAGGTTTAATTAGAGAGTTCATATCTGAATTAGGAAAGATTGGGATGTGACCACTTCATCACGAAAAAGCCCAATGAGGGAACATAGATACTCGCGTTAGGCTAGCCGATGATCACTCTACCCCCAGAAAGACTTTTCCAAGCACATGAAAAATTACGGAACCCCAAACCCTGAAGCAGCCGACCCGATCTGTTTTACATTAGCGAGGATAGTTAAATGCTATCCATTTAGTTGAAACAAAGGACAATCAGTGTGTTGGAGCAATACCTCGTTCCACAAATTCCAGGATCCTCCTATCCAACGACTCGAGACTCTACGCACTTGCAAATACGAAAACACTTTTTTCTCGTTTCTAAGGCAGAACCAAAAGAGTTGTGACAGACTGAGTGACTCCACTGGATTTTGGACTTTGTATTTCTTTATGCAATCTACTTCATATTGCACGTTTTTCGAAAGGATGTTTCTCGATGGAAGTAGGTTTCTTAGATCAGGAACTCCTGTGTTACACTGTTCAAACTCCTCCCAGTCCACCAATGAAGAAACCATGCGATAGAGGAGGAGAGGATAGATCAGGCTATGTGAATATGTCACAGAACCATAAGAGCTACTTGCCTAAGAGAAGATATGCATTTGTGAAGATCTTTCAAAAAGAAACTGGCTAGCATTCACGTTACATATTGGGAAAATAAAAAAAGCCAGCTATGAAGTCAGCCCTTTTCACCAGACTTTGAACCTAGGACTACCAATATTCATCAGTCAACTGTGCGGCAACTGGTGGGGCCCGAGAAGTGAAAAAAAAGAGAAGGAAAGGCAAGTTCATCTTATTAATTAAATTCTGGTATTTATAATTAAAATGATACATAGAATAAAAGTAGAATTTCGCCTTTTAAGAAGTTGTATTTTAATTAACAAATAAACACTTGGATAAGTTTGTCTTGGAGAAATTATTACTAGTAGACAAAACTGTCATATTTTCAGTTAGCAACTCTTCTTAATAATGCGGAAAGAAACTGCACTGTTCTCGTTGTTTTTTCTTAATGTATTTGTCATTTTCCTCCTCTCTTACACTTTTTAAAAAAATTTCTGTAAGTTTTGGTTTTGCCTGTTTGATTTTTTAAAAGTTTAACTCTGAATCATTATTCACTTCCTAGTAGTAGTTATATGGTACGAAATTAAATCGTTGGTGCGGCTCATGAGTCTTATGCAGAAAATATCTGCTACAGACATTTCTGATATCAAAGCGATGACATAAGAAAATATGAAAAAAATTCCGACATATTCATTAATACAACGATGAGAATTTTTTTTAATTAACACTTGCGAGCAGATGCTATTGTTTACACTGCCAAAAATTCGTGTTTGATAAGAGTAAGAAATTGTTGCCACTAAGTATATAATAGCTTTCATTTATCTTCTAAATTAGCTACTTCCAGTCCACGGAATTTTTCCTTGCTGGGTTAGATAAAGTGGTCGTCATGCTGCATTTGGAGTTTAATTGCTTGAACAGATTGATTTGTCAAACGTACGTCGATATATTATCATCTCCATTTGTACGGACTGTTACAAGTTTCGTAAGCAGGCAGTGCCTTAAAAATACCTCATCCTGTAATGATATTATTGTTAATATACAGCAATCTCTCGGAGATCTGCAGAACAAAGATATTTCAGTGTTTTTACATTTGTCCATGGTCACTCGGGTAATTATGGAAATAAGAGAGCTGATTGGCTTGCTAAGAATGCAACTAAAAATGATATTAGTGTAAATATTCCAAAATCGTACTTTAAAAAGACATTCAAAACTAAAATGATTGAACAATGGAATTGGGATTATATATCATTTGACAAGGAAGCTGTTACAAAAAAATTCTTCCCAACTGTTTTTGAAAGACTGAAAAGTAAGGACTTATTGCTCAATTTTTGTCTGGACATGGTAAGTTCAACGTTTATCTCTAGCGGTTTAAGGTGACATCTTCCAATTTGTGTAATTGCAACCTTGGCGTTCAGCAAAGTGTTTTCCACCTGCTTTTTGATTGTCCATTGCTTGATAATGCAAGAAATCTATTGAAATGCAAATTAAAATTAATTGGAATTCATTGGCCGCCGAAATGTTATGATTTTGTATCTTCACCTTCGGCCTACCGAGCTTTTGATGACTTTGTTGACTTTTATTTTAAACACTGCAAATGGATTTGTTTATATAATTATATCTTTTTTGTTTGCGGTTTTTTTTTCTCTTTGTGTTTGATTTCATTGCATTGCTGAAAGTTGATATTATTACTTAGCATTTTGCTTTTTTTACTTACGATTTGTAAGCCTCGTGTAATACTTTGTGGTGCACGAGGATTTCTCTTTCTTTAAATAAAAAAAAGCAAAAACATAAAATCAAACTCATTTATTAATATCTTGGATGTGTTTATAGGAGAGCTGTCCAGACTATCCTTACATACAATAGCAATTAATATTCCAGATTAAATTTCCCTCAAGAGTGATTTATCAAGATCAGGATTCGCAATTTAACATAATAACGATTAATTCGATTACACTAGAACATTAATTTAAATATTTAAACTGGATTTCACACAAACTAATATAGAAATTATAATTAACATAAATTTCATATTTTATAGACAATGATTTTGAATTCTCCTAAGACACACAATTTTATCTATTATCGAAAGGAATTCTCTTTCTACCAGTTACGCAAGATTAAATTAAATTACTCTCACTTGACAAATACTATAAAGGTACCAAAAAAATATGATAACTCACAGTTGAACTACCGGAATCCATCATCATAAGAAGCTATAGGCGACATCGGCAGAAGAATCCCTTCACTGAACTCATGAATTCGTCCTATAAGTAATCAGCTCCAAAATGAAGTTCAAGAAAAATGACATCTTGAAGAACCATTAATCAAGACGAACGGAAATCAAAAATTCTGAGATATGGAAGTAGGTGAAAGCAGAAAGCTATATACGACAACGGGAACTGTACGAGCGATGACACAAGGTTGAATTTTTTCTTCTCACGACCGGAACGCTTTGCACACGATTTTTAACAAAGAGGTGGCAGAAAACATCCGTTTTGCTCGAAAAACCACTTCGAACTCGGAAGAGATCGCTCTAAGTTCTACGTCTCGCACAAATTTCAGGAGAATTCTCAATTCATCACATCTTCAAAACTTGAATCGGTCTCTCATAAATACCGGCTCAGGCTGCCGCAGCATCGCAAGAGCGAGCCACCCGCAAGGGTAAAGCTCGGCCGCAGGGAAAAAGCCTGTCTGAACTATTCTCTTCTCTCTAGTTGTACCGTACTCCAAAAACACTCTTCTAAACTCGTGCAAGAAAGGAGGAAAACTCGGGTTCTCCTCTTATAAAATATTACTAGTCAAAACCTAACACATAAATTTAAATTTCGCCAACCCGAGACTTTCACTATAATTTAACCGAACAAACATACCCCTCAACCGAATCAAAATAAAGTCATTGTCCACGGTCGACCATCTGCGAAATGACTCATCCTAACAACTGCGAAAATTTGAGACTAAAAATTCGATAACCCTTGCTAACAAGAGGAAAACTCTAAGGAGAAACAACAAAAAACTGCCCTTTCAAGTTCCAATTTACAACCGCTCCTTTCTTCCGTAGTATTACAAGCATGGCAACATTCACAAAGCGAGAGTGCAAGTGAATGCCGGAGCGCCAATTACAATTTCCATTTTACTGATTCGTAGCAAAAGACATGAGGAACAACACTATACTGCCCTCAGTTCCAACTATTATCTTAAAAGCTATTTCTCCAGATGTTCCTTCCGTTAAAAGACGCTCCCTTTCTTCGTTAGAAAATTGGATCGTTGAAGAAAAATAATTGCCTAAAGATTTTAAATACACTCTTTACAAATATATATATATTCAGTATGCTCTTCAGAATTTCATATTTAAAAATCAAATACAAATAAAAATAAAATACTAAAATAATAGATTACTTAAATGACTAAACACATCTAAATTTTGCGGCACAGAATTCGCGACAGAACAATTGGATGAATCGTAGGAATTAAAAAAATAGAGCCTAGTGATCTTTGGCAGTTACATAATAAGTTCAGGAGGACATTCAGTGGCTACAGAAAACACCAGAAGGTGCTTCTACAGTATTAGGCTAAGATCCTGACGACCAGCAACAGGCATTCCACTTAACCAAAACCATCGTTCTCCTAGGTCACTTTGCCATGTATACAGGCGGCAGCGGAAGATTTTTTGATGAAATTTGCTTTAGTTTGGGAAGCACTAAAAGGCAGTCGGTCGAGAGGTCACGTGACCAATGCCATTAACAAAACTTCGTGAAAGAGCTAGGCCCTGCTCCTAATAATGGTGTAGGCAGTATAATCTATTAGGCCGATTCTTCCAATCTTCGTTTCTGATACAGTGACAGCTCTACGTTATGTTGATTTGGTCTCATAGTTCGGCCATTCCTTTAAGCCGTATTAAGAGCTGTTTTTCAACATGACAATGCTAGGCCGCATATATTGCTTTTGGGTACTGTGCATAGCTTGCATGGCAGTGGGTAAAAATAGTATTGCCAATTGCTTATAATTGATCATATTACCTAACAAAGGCAAATTTGGCTCGTTCCGCCGAATCATCCCTGGTATCAAGCTGATTGTCCTGGAAGATCCCTTGCTATTGACTGCGATAGATGTGTTCAGACAACACTTTCCCCATTCTTCAGTGGACACCTGAAAGGACTCACTTTCGAGAGAGGTTACAAGATGCACCCAATTTGTTCTAAATGTCAAAATGCACCGGCTTCACCGACCGACACATATACTTGAGTGCCTGGAATTGTCTCTTGAGGACCTTTACAAGTCTTCTGTGCTTGTTTTCGATTTTTTGAAGGTGAATGGACTCATGGACCTCGTCTAGTAAATTCCTAGACATGGAGATAAGCAACAACAACCTAACAAAGGATATGCTTGAGAATTTTAGCTGGACATAATGAACGTAGGCATAAAACATAGGTAATAAACACACAAATCTAATGAAATTTTCAATTTAATATGCCTTTTACACAAAACATACAATAAAAACGCAAATTTGCATGCCAAAAATTTATTGGCAAAGTTCTAACTGCTATGCAAATTTTGTTATGTTGAGGTCCCATATTTAGACTGATAAGAAACCCTGTTAGTATAAAGTCTGCAGTGCTACTTCAAAACGTTTAAAACGTTTATTTGCTAACTGTGATAAAATGGCTTGGAAGTTAAAGGAGTTGGATGTTAATGTTAACCACACGATTATTCAGCTCAGAAATGAGGGTTTAACTTATCGTGTTATAGGAATAAAACTGAATATAAGTTTATTTACTCTTAGAAGTGTTGTAAAAAAGTTCAAAAAGACAGGATCGACGGAAAATAAGATTAGAAGTGGACGGCTTCGAATAGGTTCTGCAAAGGGAAACGTGGCATTATCAAAGAGGTTAAGAAAAACCCTAAAATAAGTGCACCCCAGTTAGCCAAAGATGTTGCTAGTACTGCGCACAAAACCTTTAGTGTACAGACTATACGGAATGTTTGACATGGAGGAAGTTATTATGGAAGGGCAGCTAGAAAGAAACCTTTTATTTCAGAAATAAACAGGAGAAAGACATTAGATTTTGCAAAATCTCAGGTTAATTTATCAGACGAATTTTGGAACACAGTTATTTTGTCCGAGTTTAACATTTTCGAGAGTGATGGACGAAATTATGTGTGGAGAAAGTCTAACACCGAACTGGAAAAACAACATTTAACCCCGATTGTAAAACATGTTGGAGCCAGCATCGTAGTTTGAGGCTGCATGGCAGCAAACGGAGTTGGTAACCTGTGCTTCATTGATAGTATTATGACAGCACGTACGGTACATTGACTATTTCGCCATAACATGAAATTCGGTGTCTAAAAACTTGGTTTAGGAACATGATTTGTGTTTCAACAGGTCAATGTCGCTAAGGATATATTGAACCTCACCCCTGGATATAGTTACTCTATAACGTTTCTCGCCAGTTAAAGACACGTCTCAATCGCCTGACATAAATTCAATTGAAAATTTATGGCGCAAATTGGATCTAGAAGTCAGGAAACATAAAATTTCGTGTAAAGATGAACTTAAGCATATACTCCTGCAAAAATGTCACGAAAGTTTCAAAAGAACTTTCTAAACAACCAGGCTTTGGTTTTCTTAATGAGAAATAGATTGCAAGCTGTTATAAATGCAAAAGTTATGAATACAAAGCATTAAATTTTGTTCCCACATTTTGCTATATGATATTGCCAATAATTTTTTTGACATGCAGATTTATGTTTTTGTTGTATATTTTGTGTAAGAGGCATATTGAAACGAAAGCTTCATTGGATTTGTATTTTTATTGCCTCCTCTGTTCCTTATGCCCAGCTCAAATTATCAAGCATTTCCTTTGTTAGCTAGATTGATTAATTTTAGGCAATTGCTAGTATTTTTTTTACCCACTGTATGTACTACTGTGACCTGCTGCATCTCCGGATTTTTTTATCACCGAACATATCACTAAGTAACAATAGCTAGCTAGCGATCTTTTTTGTTTTACGTGCTGAAGTGCTTAAAGGGAAGCAAAAGAATTTCTTATGTTATGATTAATGACCTCACTGATATCATGCGTGGTATATAAGCTCGTTTGCTTCTACGCTGGACCTTTATGTTTCATACCAAAAAAATCAAAATAATTTGGATATGTTGCTTCCAATTTTAGCACATTTGCAAATTACTAACCTATGTGTCACTCTTGTAAATTTCAAGTTTTTAGGATCCTCCCTTCATGGTGTTATTATTTAAATGTTGCGTAGTATAAAATGTCTGCAATATCCTATCATATAAACACTGCAAAATTTCTAATTTCTCTGTATATTACTGCATGCATGCCCCCAAAATATTAAATAATGATAATGAAAGTTTTGAAAAACTTACAAATTGAAATATGGTGCATAGATTTCTTTCAATTTTGTCTAACTGGTAATACACTTCTATTTCGATATTTCTCTGCTTATTTCATTCTGTATTAAAAAAAAAGAAAGAAAGAAATGCAAGTACAAACGTTGGAAATTTTAAAAAATTGAATTTTTTAAAAAATTAATTATAAATTTCAAGCAAGCAATTCATAATAACGAAGAACTTTATAAGTTAACAAAGGTAAATATTTCAATTCTAGATGAGATATTATATATTCGTATTAAATTTTGTCCTTTAAAATTTTGTTACTATATCTTTCAATTTTTCAATGAAAAACCTCTTTTGAAGTTTAATCCGTAATCCGATATTTTTAGGTTCTCTTCTTTTCTTCTCAAGCTTCGTATTTGAAGCTGGATATTTATTTTTGATCCAGCAATAACTACAGAATTTTGTAGCAAAATTAAAACCCGACGTAGCTATTTCCCAAATTATTTATTTCGAAATTTCTTTGCATTGTGATATCCCAAACGGTTCATTATTTCTCCAGCAGATTTTTTTTCCCTTGAGCCTTTTCTAAATACACTTAAAAGGGAAGATAAAAGCATTTCCTTCTGAAAAGATGAGTGATCTCCCTTTTTCATTCGAAAATCGAAATTTTTAGAATTCCGGAAGTTCCTCTGCAGCTACGCAACACAAGTCGCACGCCAGCCGTAGGCATGTGGAACGAATGTTTGACTCTCACTCAGCGAAGCATACTGGGACATTTATAAACAGCTATTTGACATTTCCCCCTCTTTGGTGTTTATTTTTTGATATTCAAAATTAGAGCAGATTTCAGTCCCTGTTAGAACATTTTATAGAATAATTTTCAAGAATATCTGAAGAAAATTGTAAAATTTCAAATTTTTTTCAGATTTATTGTGACGTTTTTATTGCGAACTTTTTAATTCAAAACTACATAGGCCAAACCACATGTGTAGGACGTGGTTTTCGTAATGAAGTAAGATAAATATATAAATAAAATAAAAAGCAGAGTATTTCAAATTATTACTAGGAACAAAAATCTGATGTGTACACCACATGACTTCCTTGTACGGAATATTAAATTATACGAATTTTGCATTTCATTTAAACTCATTGAATTGAATTAAATCTACTTCGTCGATAGCGCATAAACCACAATAGAATAAATGCACTCTTTAAAATTCACTGTATTTGTTTACCATAGCGACACTCTGCTGCTAGGCTCAACGTTACATCTCATTCATTTTATAACTCAGAATACACAAAAATTATGTGCATCATCTGAAGAATTATCTAATCGTTGGCACATGTTCTGTTCAAATACTATGATAAATCTAAAACGATGTATAAAAGAAATTAAGCAAGCAAGCAAAAAAGAAACAGTTTTTACAGACGATTCAGCATTTCTCATTTAATTAATTTAGTTCTCACTTCACGACAAAGCAAAAATACATGAAAACTCAACATATCTATATTAAAATTACGAAGTAAATCTTAAACATTTATTTCCTCGAATAAATTCTAGAGTGGATTAAGCATGATTTAATTCGCAATAATAAAAGAAGGCGTTATCTTTGTTGTTGCGAAGCTTAGTTTCTCTACATTGGCAACAAATCCACTATTCTGCAAAGTTTCAAATGTAAGCAAATATGGCTGCGATATAGAAAATGATTAGGCTTAGCCGCATTTAAACAACTTTTAAATTGTTGATAATTCTACAAATCTTGCATGCAGATTTACTAAAGGCATAAAAACCTTAACCGGAAGATAAGAACAACATAATTCAATCATTTTTAAAGCAAAAAATGCACAATTTACCAACATATAAGAATAAAAAAACTGAGCTTACTGAGCCGAGTAACAGAGGGGATATATATATATACATATATCTATATACTTTTCGTGCGGCCGATTGCAACTAAAATAGGAGGTGCATATCTACATGTTACAGCAGTCCTATATACAAAATTTCAGAATTCTGAGGCTACTCGTTTTTGAGTTATACGAGATACATATATACATACGTACGTACCCACAGACGCCACGAAAAAATCTTTTCAGAATCCATTTTAAAGCAGTTTTATAAATTTTTGGGGGAAAAGAGCCCTTTATTCTGTCCTCACGTTCAGATATCACGCAAAAACATCGTTAAATTGCATTCACTAGTGGTTAAAATGGATATTTTCGTTGAAATATGATACTCGGAATTTCCCACGATTACAATATTTCCTTTTTTCTTTATACAAGGAACTAAAAAAGACCCGTTAAAATTTTAGAAAAGCAAAAATAAATCTATTGCATATGCTGCAATATATTGGTATAAAAATAATGCGCTGTAGACTTAAGCAACATTCATTAACAAAAATTCGGTTTTAAAAAAAGAATTAAAACTCATAAACATGCTTAACAGGACAGGAATCAGTATACAAGATACCAATATTTCTCCACATGGTGACACAAGTAGTGTCACGTGATGCTACTGATCTAGTGAAACTTCGTACAGAAGCTCCGTGCAGACATGCTTAAAAAAAATTCCACCATTAAAAAGTATGTTATAATTGAAAAGAATTAACACATTTCCCTGTGTGCACGCTCTTAATGTGAATGGTTAGCACGTCGAAAAGAGGTTCGCGATTCGAATCTACTCTGGCGGCCAGTTAATGTTTTCCTCTAGGGAAAAATTCTGATTGTCTCCACGGTTGCGCCTGAACTAAGAATGTGGAGGATGATAGTCTGCACTTGCTTAGTGCATGATAGTTTAGTGCTTGTTTAGTGATGATAGTTTGGTGTACTTAATCTCGTTCCTCTTGACAGTCGTTCTTTAAATAGAAAAGAATGTATAAAGTTATCGCCTTTTTCCTCGAGTGTTCTCGTAGTATAAATGGGTAACCCGAAGAAATTGTTAACTGAAAGAATTGTAGTTAAACCTCGGCTAGGTCATAGTCTGCTTTGAAAATTCCTAATAATCACAGCGAAGTGAAGTTTGAATTTTAAATTCATCAGGATTTATATTCAGGAGGTTTTTCCCTACCCCCATCTGATACTTAAGACACCGAACAGAGCACAAGGGAAAATTTTTGCTGAAATTATTATTACTCTTTTAGTTTTAAGTTGCTGTTCCATTTGATTCTTTCAAATTTATTAAATAAA
>KK112059.1:172591-182725 GCA_000611955.2 Stegodyphus mimosarum | reverse complement strand
AATTAATCAGAAATTTTAAATTTTGAATTCAATTGCCCTTTTTGAAAAAAAAATGAACATTTGACATTATTTTGCCCTAGCATTTTTATCCAACATATGATTCCAGTTTTCGATTTGCCTTCATAATACTTTTTCACATGTGTAAATTCACCAATAGTAATGGATTAACTGCTATGGGTGTTACATATTATACTGTAAAACGAAATGAAATTCATACACTTAAAATAGCAGATAAATTTTAAAAGGTCTTCTAGAGATTTATAAGCCGGATATTTGAAATAAATTGAGGACAATAGGCTTTTATATGAAGAAAAGAGATTATTCTCGGTGAATGAAGACGAACGAGAAGCCAGACAGTATGAGCGAGTAGGTTAGATATGATGTCAAATATAACGATTATTTGCAAGCTCTAATTATATCAGTTACATTTAGTTATCTATTTTCTGTTGAAATTTAACTTATACTTTCAGTGTGTATGCTAGTCTTGTCTCCTCATATTTTTCTTCTTACCACATAGGCAAACGGTAAGCGTTGTATGAAGTTTGCTACTCCAACGATTTTGCATTTTGAAGAAATGGTGACATATTTAAGTTCCATTATATTAAGGAACAGATTGGCTGGCTGATATATATCTAGATACGTGGTTGTTACACAAATAATGAAAGAGAGAGACTGTCTTCTTATAGCGCTTTCATTCGTAAAGAAGGCAATTTTATTATTCGACTGTTATCTTCTTTACTACAGTACTTTTTGCTTCCACTCCAGTATGGCTCACAATATGAATGCATGCATTATTCGAGTGAAACGTATGACCCATTTTGACTCAATTCAGCACTTGCGCAACAGTTTTTGTTTCAAATTAAATGAATTTTATTAGGAGGAAAAATCACGAAAAACGTTTGATCTTATTTGATAGTTTTTCAGGCTGTTCTAAATATATTAGCAGTTTTTCACTTTCTATTTTCGAAATCTTTGATTGCATACGGTTTCCAAAGATTTAGGTTTTGCTCTTTCCAGCATTAAAATAGCTCGCTAATGAGTCGAATTTTTTTATGTTATAAAATCAAGAGAAAGCATCTGTTCTGATATATTTTCACGTAAGAAATAATTGATGAACCCATTACTGATAAGTGTTCATTGTATTCAATGTCTTCATTTCATTGTACATCCAATGCACCAACTTCTTTACAAACTTTGCAGCCAAGTCTTTTTTGGTTTTTAAGCACTTATCAATCATATTTATCGCAGAATTCCTTTTTTTATTAAACTTTTAATGTTCAGATAGATTCTCATGAGACTTTATGCTGAGCTCCCTCTCTTCGTGTTCTATAGCAGACGTAAAAGCTAGTTTTAGATCAGATGTAGGAAAAGCTGATGATCTTTTAAAACTGTATGAAGGCTAAAAGTCTTAAAAATCTCACTTTTGACATTTCCACCTAAATTCCTCTTCTGTCAGTCTTGGAACAATGAGCGGTTGAATGAAGGTCTGCCTTTACTGAAAGTTAATGCTCAGTATAAAATCCTGAAAAGAAAAGTTTGATTTGGTTTATATGATTATGGCCAAACGAGCGAAGGCATTCTGCTTAAAGGGAAGGGTGCCTTCATAAAGAGCTTTAAGTTAAAATACTAAAAAGACACATACGTAAAGTGAAGTTTTACATAAAGTATAAATATTTGTAATCGAATTTCTTAACTAATATATAGATGTAAATTAATGGGTATTTTTCAAATCTATGACCTAATGAAAGATGCTTGAATTTTTTTTTTCAAGATATTGCACTTTTCTAAATGATTTGATCAGGAGAAGCAATAAAGAGAAAGATAAACATTAAAAACATTTGAATAGCAAATAAAATTCAGTATACCAAAATGACTTAACATTGTTTACATAATCGAAAAGCATTTTTTTATCCTTTTCTTATTTTTATTGATAAAATTAAAAATTGAAACATAATTTAATGCAACAAAAATTACTAAGCTTACACAAACTATGATTCCTCTCTAGTTTCTAAAATATCCTTTTAACTGACGAGTTATCAAATTAAATTTATTGTTATTAATTTGCTTTTAAAATCCAGTAAGTGGAAATGAAACAGATCTGGAATATTTAAAATTTATGGAAATAATCTTTATGGTTCTAAGCGCCATGGACTAAAAAAGGAGTTCCTTTTAACCCACGATCAGATTTTCTGATCTCGTAAGATTTGTGTCTTGTTTGCTCTTTTCAGACTTTATCACTGAAACACTGACAGCAAATTCATTGAGTTTTATTAAAAATTCTTACTAATCTGTCGAATTTATTTCGAAACTGACACAGATGTGTCAAAACATAAAAATTCTAATGAGAAGAAAATTTAGAAATTTTATCCATCAAAGTCTAAAGTTGAAAGACTTCTTTACTACAATGGTTTCAAAATATTTTATAACTCAAAAATACTACTGAAAATCAACCTAACATGTGAAGCACAGAAAGAGTAAAAAATATTCAAACACAAACTGCGTGGAGACCTTAAAGATTTGTGCCAACTTAAAAAGAAAACTTTAACTGGGAACATCCGGAACTTAAAATTCTTTCTGTCAACATTTTGTTGATAAAGCTGAGAAGTAAAAGCGTGAATGCAGGTTGATTATTAGATCGCGAATCGCTATCAGGAACATATGAGTTCAGATCTGACGAAGAAAAGCAGAGTAGTTCGAATATGTAGGTAACTGGAATATCATGGAATTCATATCTTGCTGTGCAGCCTCATAAGGCGAACATCTTATTGCAGTTAATTGCTATAAGGAGGAAAAAAAGAGAGAGAGCGTTAATGTGTCAGGAATGCAATATTCCTTCAAATACATTTTAGTATGTAAAATATAGGTGATCTTTAATTAACCAAATTCTAATGACTCAAATTCCAATTTAACGAAACAGTGATAAAAAACTGAACTCAGTAAGAAGTTTAACAAAAAATTATTACCATTCATTTTAAAACAATATTCTTATTCACTCTTTCAATCTTTAGAGGTGAATTCATGTTTCATTATATAAACAAATTAACTGAGTAGGCAAAAATATGAAATCTCTCCCTAAAGGATTTCTTGTTAATGGGTAATATCGATTAAAATTTAGAGAGTTTCTGAACTGCATAAACTATTAATAAAGGAAACATCAAATATACTAATAAATTAATAAAAACGAAAAAAAACGAATAAAAACGAAAAGATAATAGGTAGGTTTTTAAAATTTTGTGAGGTAACTTATTGAAACATTAACCAGAGACGAATTTATGAGGACGCATAAGTCTCAATCAAGAGGGGTACTGCATTCTGAAGGACTCTAAACCATTTACTAATTTTAAAAAATGTTAAAGATATTCTAAGTGTAATGTGATGGGTCCCCGAAAACTCAAATGTAGCAGGCCGCGTATTTCCTAAATCCACTACTGGGAATACCACTGATATTGATAATAATATGGGAATGTATTTCTCATGCAAAAATTTTTATGTTTGTGGAATACTGTGAGTATTTTCTAAAGTCATAATATTTTAGTTGTATTTTTATCCCCATTCGTGCGCTTAATTACTGCTAATTACACTATATTACTACTAATAGCATTCACAAATTTGAATGTTGTTAGTAGCATGTGAATAATTTTAATATTTTGAGTATAAATTGATAATTGTATAGTTAAAAGGTAGTTTCTCCCTCCTTCCAGCAGGCCTTTGTGATATAACAGTAGCCCATTGGTCGCGTATTCGAGAAGTCCGATTTCGAGTCCTGGCGAACGCATTTTTCATGTCTCCTGCTTCAAAATAACCTATTGACTCTGCATAGACGATGACAATGAAAATGATATATTTTTTCATAACTGGGGATGTTATTTCCTTAATACGATTGAAATGAAAATAGAAAGTTTAAATAGAAATTTTTGAAGTTAATTTTAGGCGAATGTATCAAAAAATAATATTTAAATAACATTTTGTCAAAAATAATATGCCCTGAAATTACCCCCCTCCCATCTTCTTTTTAATGAACAAGAACTTAAACACGGATTACCTCTGAAACGTTTATTCCGAAAACGCTCTTCTACATACTAGTTCCGACAAAATTTAACTGTATTTGCTCTAATATGGCCTTCTTTTAAGTCAACTGTTTTATGGCAGAACGACATAATTTAATCCTCTGAAGATTTTATTTGTATGTTAACTAAATGCCTGCTAACAATCTGCTAATCTTCTTTTCGTCAACTAAATTTCAGCTGACATAAAAATAGCTCAGAGAAGAGTTAAACATAAGGTTTTTTTTTCAATTTTAAAATATAAAATATTAAAATATATGAATAATTATTAAATTATTTCGCATTTTTTTCTTAAATAAAAATAATATTTTCTATTTCCGACTCATAAATCGAAACCTTTACGGTTGAAAAACAATAAATTCAGTTAAAAAAGAGTTTCAATTTTAATATCTCCTCCATAATTCTGCATTTCTTTTTGAATAAAATGGTACAAAAAGTTTATTTAGTTGATTATAGCAAAACTATCCTGTGATGTCTCCTTAAAGTGAAGGATGCTTTCGTGAAAAATGAAAATGCTCGCATTCAGAATATAAACGGAAGATTATCTAACATTAAAATTACATATTATGTTTGCATAAAATTAAAAAAGGTAAAAAGAAAGAAATTTACATCTGTATGCTTCCACAAAATTTTATCAAAATCGTTAAATTTTTTTCTTTGTGTGTAAACGGTAGCGAACACAGATTTGCAGTTTCGCAGTCAGCTTTCTGTAGGTTGCTAGAAACTTATTGTACTTATGATACTACTATTTTTAAATAACATTTGAAGACAGTAATAAATATATTGCTACATAATAAGAATTCCAAGTAAAATTATCTGATAAATGATTAACCTACACTGTATTAAGTTTTATCTCATGAAAACAAGAAAAATGAATGATGGAGATTCCTGAAAAAATGCTGGTGTCTAGGGTTTCAAACTGCTTTAAACACGGCCTTCATTAAGAAATTTTCTCCCTGCTATCAGTTATTCCGAGTATACTCTATACAGACATTAGGTTATTTCGAAGCAGGAGACATGCAAAATGAGCAATGCCCTCGCCGGGACTCGAACCATGGACCTCTCGAATACGCGCCGATTCTGCTGACCACTATATGATGAAGGCATGCCAAAAAGGTGGGGGAGAAATACTTTATATACTCTCCCTTTTAAACGGCGACAGGGGACTAAGGTACAAAATCGCCAAATCCTGGTGGTGGAGAATCATCCTCCGCCACCTCTTTTAGTTCGGGCGTCACTGTAGAGACATTAGATTATTTTTTTTAGGAGGAGACTTGAAAAATGAGCAATGCCTTCGCCGGGACAAGAACCTCGGACCTCTCGATATGCGTCGAGTGTGCTGGCCACCACGAAGTCATGTTAAGCAGGCGAGAGAAATACCTTGTAACTCATTTATGAAACCATCTTTAATTTTATTGCTTTTAAATTATCTTATTTCTTAATCTAAAGAGCGCACCTAAATGATGAAATTACGTAAAAATTAGATAGCAGAAGGTGGACTTTTAAAATTGGGCAAAAAAGAAATTCTATCTATCTCTATGCGATAAGTCTTTCTTCTTCAGAAGCAAAAATTTTATAAAAATGTTCTTTTCTTCCTTAATTTTAATATTTACATTGGCATTTGTTTTTCATTTGAAATGGAACTATCCTATTTGAAATTATGCCTGCATGACTGACAGCTTTAATGCTTTTATTATACACCATCTATACAATGTAAAGATACAACTGGACTGCAGTTATTTGGATTCAAGAAACCTGGAAGCGGTAATTGCTCAGAAACTTGTTTTTCATTTTAGTTTACTAAAAGAAATGTTGCCTTTAAGTGATTTTCCCATTTTTAATTTTTGTGTGGATCAAATAATATAAAAAGATGATGGAATATGTATCTTTCCGAGAAACTATGTGCTATATTGTTGATTTTATTAAAAAAAAGATATTTCATTCAACTGAATACCATGTAATAAAATTATCATGCATTTTGTTTTGTACAAATAAAATATAATTACTTTATTCATTTTTAATACATTAAATATAAAAGCGGGATTATTTTATCCTAAAGCCTACACCAATAAAAATTTATTTCATAGTTTAAAGAATAAATAATAAATTTCATAGTTTAAAGCTAATGAACGTGTGTTTAAAAAATAATTTCATTTATTGATTTCTTAAGAGAAAAATGTATTTCCTGACAGAGATAAAAATGTTTTATATTTTATAGAGTAATAAATATAGCATAAAGTTAGAAAAAATAAAAACAAAAACTTTCATAGTACATTAAAGTACACATTTAACATAGCATAAAAATTTACGATTTATTTGAAATCTCTAGAAAGATTTCGGTATTGATTAGATCATATAAGGAATTTTTGCTGCACAAGATACCGAATTCATTCGTAATTGTATTAATTTAACACATAATTAACAATTCATGATGTGTAAAGAACGATTCAGGTTATATAAAGAATACTAATGTCCTATCAATAAAAAACATAAAAATACTATCGTGGATAAAATCTCAATCGTTTCAGAACCAGCTCTCATTTCCAAAAGAGCGGAACAATTTTTATCCGGTTTCGAAAGTTATTTTATTTACTTGTCCATTACATCACAGCATTAGTATTAAGTGAAACGATATTAAAGCTTTGGTGTAATCGATATCGAATTCAGGTGAAATTGAAATTTAGATAATTTTATGGATAGCCAGAAATCGTTTCCAGGTGATTGAAATTACTGATGGCTTGTTCGATATAAAATCTCACATTTAGATGGACAAATAGATAGACAACATCTTTCTCATCATCAGTATTTCTACAAACATCAGAGGAAGTTCCTGAGAGGAAGAAGGATTGTGTTGATAGTTGTTCCGTTTCATGACTTCCCATCCAGGATGTCGGAAGTGTTGTGAAAGCCATTTCATGTGCACTGACATAGAAAACAAATACATAAAAAGTGTTGCTAATTTGCTAATTCTGATGCTGGTAATCTAAAATGTAAACAAAGTCTGGTGTATAATTACTTTAGATACATAAAAATTAAAATTATAAACGGAATTTAACTCAAAATATAAAGAGATGCCTCCCCCCTTTTTTTTCAGTTCCAAAGATCGCCAAGATGCACCCTGAAACTTTTGAGAAAATTCTCAGGAAAAAATATTTTCTTATATAGAAATATTTATAAATTTTTAATTTTTATCTATTATAACCTTAATTTTGAGTTATTATTTCTAACATTAAATCCATCGTCAATCCTGTTGGTATCATCATTTATAAGTTTATTCCTTCTGTTTGTATGAGTGTATGAACTATTTTTGTCATTTTCTTCAAAAACTATTATTCAACACATTACATCTACCATATATTTTTTAAAAAATTATAATTATCCCTTCATTCATGAATGTAATCAAAAGCAAAAAGGTGTCAAATTAAAAATTTAATTAGAATTTTTATATTTTCTTTTAATTCCTTTTGTGGGAATTTTTAAATTTACACGAAATTTTGTAAAACCTTTGACTCATTATTTGCATTCAATCTGTAAAAGTCACCTTAACTTTAAATCGATTTTCTTGAATAAAATTGTCAATTTTTAAATAAAGTCTGAAAAATCTACATTTGTAAAAACATATGTGATTAAAAATACGAGGTGTGCTAAAGGGCAAAGCAAGAACCATTATACAACTGTACAAGGTGTCCTAAAATCTATATACGTATTTCGTACTCAGTATTTGCTATAATAGCCTATATTTATATATTTTCAGAAATCCAATAATTGCCTTCAGCAAGATAAAGCACTTTCCTACTGTACATGAGACAGTGCATTCCTACATACAAGAGATTGGATGAAGAGGTAGCATTGAATACTTCTTGATCTCATGCAAATGGATTATTTTTGTTTGAAACAACGGTAGACTGAAGCAAGCTTATGGCTCAAAATTAGCAACAGTCAATCAATTGAAAGAGATTCATTTAAAGAAATTTCACTCGAAAATTAAACAATAAAATGCTTCATGTTTCAGTTGCAGAATTAAGAAATTTACTTTCAAGTAAGAAACATGAAAAATTTGCAGTTACCTTGCTGGGGCTCAAACTCTGAACTTTTTAATTGCTAGCTGAACGGGTTTTCTAATTACACTGTGAATGCACGGGATAAGGGATTATAAAAATATTACACACTGGTTACTTTAACAGCAGTGATTACTACACAGCGCAGAGCTGCCATTAGTTCGAGTACTTAAAACAGCTTAAAAAAGGGTTTACATTTACTTCCTGTAATTTAGAAAGTAAAATTTAGATACATCTTAATAAATAATACACTTACACTCGTTCAGAATATCTGTATATATTTTTGGGAAATCCTTTATTTATTTTTATTTTTCATTTTCGTGACGTTTATTTAATACATACAAACAGAAAATTTATTGAAATTCCACATTCAAACATTTCATTTGTGCAAAATTCCAAAACCGAACGATATTTATATGAGCAAGCATTAAAAAATTTAAGAGTCGTTTAAAAGCAAGGAAAGGCATTAGGGTAGGAATTCTGAATTAGGAAGGCATTACGGGGATGAATGTAATAAAGCGACATGAGCAACAAAGAGTAAAAATTTTCCATTTTGGAAGGAAAAAATATTTGTCTATCTGCTTGGCACTGCAGTTTAGATACTCAACGAAGGGCCAATGAGTGACGAGTACATTCGAGTTATACCTTGTCTAGAAGGAACAGCTCTTGAAGGAGTGCATCCTTAGCAATTATGAGTATTTTGAAATCGCATCATGAAGTAAGAAATTCTTTCACCGACCAACTGTAAATACCGGGTATGTTAAGTTGCTGTAACGTAATGAAAATATCGAAATTCGCAGTTATGATTGGACGCAGGAAGTTAGGGTTCAGTATGTAATTCGATAACGACTACTCAGAGATATGACTAGCGAAACACCAGAGAATTTTGTGTTCAAACCAAGTTCGGAAGTACTTCTCATGATGCACGAGGAGGCGTATCCGTGACTTTTGGTGCTGGAAAGTCATACAAAAATTGTATTAATGTGGAAGCACTTAAGTACATTGGATATTTCACATTCTAGTATATATATATATATATTTAACAAAATTTCTATTCGTAAAAAGTAAAAAATTAATTAAAGAAATGATAAATAATTTATATTGCTGTGAACTAATCTACAATATCATTTAAATTCTGAGAACATAAGTAAATCAAGTGCAAGTATCAAAATCTATTAACAAATATAGAATTCTAATAAATTTTTTAAAATCCTAAAAATTATAAAAATGCATAAGTAAATAATGATTGAGCTGGGGCAGAAGACAAGACTTATCGAAGGGAAGTTGCCCTCAAACCTAACTCTTCAATTATTCAATTCGTGTTTCGTCATTCATGTAGGCAAGGGCAAAATTCAAAACCAAAAGTAAAACCAAATGATGTGATTTACCAAAAGTAATTCAAACGAGTGGAATTTTAGAAAAGAACAAATTAAAGTTAATATAAAACAATATTTTTTCGAAAACCAATATTTTTTAGAAAACCAATGTAATTTAGAAACTCTTGCCCACAAAAAACTTCCCCGACACGAATATGCATATAAACAAAAAAAGAAACAGATACTATTAACATAGAAAAATAAATAAAAAAATTAGAAACTATATTAAATAATACTAAAATAATATAATAAAGGCAGGTAAAAAGTAAGTTTTAAATTAATTTAATTAATTTACCATTTATTTCTTTTTGGAGTGTGGACAAGGAGCAGCATGCCAAACTAAGAGATGTAAAGTGGTGTGTTTCTTCTAATTATAAAAGAGGGCGCTAGTAAAAGGTAAAGTTGAGTGATAAGCTCCTGTATGTAAGAACTATTTAAAACAACTATTAAAAAAACTATTCTGGAAACTATATGTAATGTAAAAAGTGTGTAAATTTTTTTTTTAAATCTAACTGTGTAGTATTGTAAAAATGTGAAAAAGCAAACTGTTGTAATGTGAAAAATGGTTGCAAATTACTAAAGACTATAATTTTTTTTTATAAGGACTGTAAAATTTTTTTAAATAAATTTAATTTA